>JAOXYD010207192.1:0-20895 GCA_028565735.1 Pinacopodium congolense
TGAATTATACTTATTATTTTATATGCATTATTATAATAATACATTTTTAAATTTATTAATATTATTTTTATTTAATAATAATTAAATACTTTAATTGTTTTTATAAATATTATCTAAAAATATTCATTTATAAGATGAATCGATATTAAAATTCTAAAATAGGTTATTAATATAACATTTTCACATTTTTTCAGTTAAGTGACTAAGCTTAGAAAATTTTTAAATTGAGTGATTAACGTTTAAAAAATCAATCGGAAGAGGTAAAAAGGTTGGAGTGGGCTTGGACGGGCCGGGCCAAGTTGAGTCAGTCGAGTCGGATTGGGTCCGTTACTAGAGACTAACAGCAGCATCCTTTTTCACTCAATTGATTAACTTTACAAATGTTAATCACTCGATTGAAACTTTTAAAAGATTGATCGCTTAACTCAACAAATGCGTAAAGGTTAATCACTTTTTTTACTATTAACCCTTCATTATACAAGATAGTTTCTTATTTTTCAAGGTCATTACTTCCAGATATTCAACTAATTCTTTAGACATCAATTCATTATCTACATCATCTTCATCATAAGAATGAGAGCTAAAAGGTGTCTTATCTTCAAAGCCATGAAGCATATATTTACTACTTCTTCATTTGATTGTTCCCTCTCATAATCACTTGAGTCATCCTATGTTGTTTCCCTTAAAACTTTTTCTTCTTGTGCTCTATCGTTCCCTTCTTTCCACTTTTCTCATTCTTCTCATTCTTCTTAAGAAATGGGCATTCATTTCTCATATACTAGTTTTCTACATTCAAAGCGTACAACATTAGAAGATTTCTTCTTATTTTATTTTTACCTTGCTTTCTCTTCTTTCCAAATCCCTTCTTCTTTAATAACTTCTCAAATCTCCTTGTTATAAGATCAATATCATCATTTTCACTCTCATTTGATGATGTATCCTCTTCCCTTGATTAATCTCTAATGGCCTAAATTGTTTAGTTCTTCTTCTTAGTCATTACTTCCTCTTCCCTATTCTCTTTAAGCCTTATCTCATAGGCAATGAAGGATCCAATGAGTTCTTCTAATGGCAAGGTGTTAAGATCCTTTACTTTTGTAATTTTGGTCACATTTACCTCCCATGTCTTAGCTAAAAACCTAAAAAATTTCTTAGGAGTTCAATATTTGTATATGTTTTTTCTAAACCTTTTAATGCATTGGTAATAACAATAAAGCTAATACCCATGCTTGAGATCCTTTCATCAAGATGCATGTGAGTAAGCATGAATTCCTTACTCTCCTTAATTTTATTGGTGCCCTTATGTGTTATCTTTAAAATTTTTCATATTTCAAAAGTAGCTTCACACCTTGACCCCTAATAGACGTGTATTAGAATATCTTTCTAGGTTGTAAAATGTGTTATTAGGTGTTTTTAAGGTGATAGTTATGTCTTTAGGACTTAGATTTATGTTCTTTTTATGTTCTTGTTAGTGTTTTGTGTATTTTGTGTGATGCTTAGTGATGTAGGGCAAAGAGGGATATTTAATATGTTTTCATGTTGAGTTGAAGTAGGGAAATCTAAGAAGAAGATGAAGAAAAGGCTAGAAAAGGGAGCCCTATATGATCAGACTCCTTTATCAATAAAAAAAAGGCACACTTTTTGTCATAATCATGCACTGCTAGGCAACTTCCAAGATATAAGATTTTGATTATTTTGATTATTTGAGGCTATTTTTGAAACAAAAACAAGTGGAAAACCCTAGGAGGAGTCCTAGAAGGGCTAGGAGCTAATTAAGGAAAAATAAAAACAAGAAAGAGGCAGCTAAAACAAGAGAAACACAAGATCAAGGAGCAAAAACTCAAGAACATCTCAAGTTCCAAATTTTCCAATACAAGGGCAAGAAGAGGAATACATTCAAGCTGTGGTTCTTTTCTTTCTTTGTCTTTATATGTTAAATATAAATATTTGTGATTTGATCAAAATTATAGTTACTAAACGTCTTTTAGGGATTACTCTTGAATTTTTTTTGTAAGACGCTTATCTTATTGATTTAATACATATATACTTTGTGATTTTTATTCTTCTTATTATCTACTTTGAATCAAGAGATTAAATTTGATATTTGTGTTATGATACACAACAAGATTTGGTAACATTTAGATCTAAAAACATCATATTAATAGGAAATTAAAAAGAGGCCTTAAGTGTTTGTTAATTACCCATAGGATTGCTTTAAATCCAATTAAATAGTTAGAAAGAGTTTTGAGAAATCGAGAAATTTCAATTCGATTATTATCTATTTCAGTTGGGGTTACTTGATTAGATCTCAAGAGAGGGTAGTAAAAATCAAATATCGAGGGTTAAGTATCATTAAATCAATAAGGTAAGGGAAAGACAAAGTAAGGACAGATGCATTCCTAAGTATTTATCATTGGTTAGTCCCAAGTTTACCATTGCATTATTAATTGTTCAATTGTTCAATTTTTTTTAGTTTAGTTTATTTCCAATAACATTCATTTTATTGTTTACCTTAAGCAAAGAGTAATTTAAATTGTTAGGTAATTAATCACAATCTTTGGGAGAACAATACTAGTTATATCATAAAGATACGACCTGCATACTTGCGGTATAGCACATACAATACATCAACACTCCATTAATTTAATCTTATCTAATGCACAAAACAAAATGTGGGCAATCCTATTTTTAAAGAGATCATCCTTTTATCCTCACTACTTCACTTTTTTTTAACCTTAGGCTTTTTTTTTCATTTTAAATAACCTTGATTGAAATATATGACCTATTACTAACAATTTCCCATAAATCAATATTTTTGGACATAAGGAATAATTACATTATCTTCTTTTAATACAAAATAATAAAAATGTTGCCCTCTAACAGTTTTTCCCTGTTAACTAGTAGAAGCTATCAAATATGTCATTGTAGATCTTTTTCTCACTAATTTTGTTAGAAATTAAATATGTAAGTCATACTCTAATACCAATTATAAGCCTTAATGACACCTAACAGAGGAGGGGATATGAATTGGGTATTTTAAAATTTTCTCAACTAACCTTATAAATTGGTTTGTATGTATATGCAATCTCTAAACTACAACTCAATCTATATGTTATAATGATGTTTATGCCGAATTCTCATAAAAAATAAGGAAGGTATACAAATAATAGTAATTAAGAGATAAGGAAAGGAGGATGCACAAGTAATTTTTATAATGGTTCGACAATAACCTTAATTTTCTACGTTCACTCTCTAACAATCTTGTTAGATATTTCACTATCAATCAAAAAAAGCTTATAAATCTTCTTTAGATGAAAAGGAAACCTTCACAAACTCATTTTTTCTTTAATGACGTTGAAGAATAACCTTGTAAAAATCTTTTGAAAGGTAAATAGGAACGTTTCAAGTCAGTCCCAATCGCAACAAATCAAAAAGACCTTTTATAAATTTAATTACACCAAAAATTAAGTTTAAATTGAAAATATGATATCTCTGGGGCTCAAAAATTAATCAAAGGGAATGATGTGAGTGAAAAACCTCCTGAAAGCAGTGTAAATAAACACAAACAAAATTTTGTCAAATTGAAAAACTGAAAATCAATTTCTTGCACAAAAACACCAAACACACACAAAATAAAACAATAATGAACTCCAATAATACTTTTCATTCTTTCAATGCTAAAAAATTTCTCAAAAACTTATAAATATTTTTAAACCCTTAAGACCTTTATTTATAGTATTTCCAAGTTCAAAATGCCGTTGGTTTATAAAACTAGCTGTTACTTACATTAAACTAGTTTTTATTTGTCAAAAACTAGCCATTATTCATTTAACAGTAAGCTCAATGATAGTTTACAAATGACGTCGTTAATCCCAATTCTTATGTTTCTTTCCATGCCTTGCACTATCATGATGTCATTCAACTTATCGTTGTATACAACCATTTATCTTCATAACTTGACTATAACAGTCCCTTACAACGATGCAACTAACTACTGTTATAGGAAGTCATTGAGATCATTGTATAAGTATTTAAAAATTGACTAAAACACTATGAGATACATTCAAATAGTCAAAACTTGACTAATGCAAGTTTAAAAAGTACCCCTAAGTAATGTTTATGATCAAGACTTATTATTTCAATTCAAAAACTTAAATTGTCTTGATCTATATAATTTTAAGTTCACTTAAAACAATTTTCAATTAAAACTTAATTTCAACCAATTTTTTTAAAAACATAAACATCTCTTTTACTTCAAAAACAACTCAAATAAATTTAAAAAATAATCCCAGAAGTTAGGTCTTTATTAATAAAATATTTTCACTTTTTATAGTTTATGGGGTTGTTTCGGGGAGAGGGCCCACACTTCCTCTTTTGGGCCATTGATCTCCTCATCATAGGAGGAGGATTTGTTCAAATTGGGGGTACGAAAGAAGTCCTCATATGGCACAAGCACATCCAGAGAGGATACGCCGGTGAATCAGCATTTGGCTATACCTGTACATCCCACTAATCTAGTCCCTTCCATGGAGGGGGCTTAAGAGGCATTGCCACAAGCGCCAGCACCGGCTGAAGTTGCCTAGCCAAACCCCCACGCTAATCCATTTACACCTCTAACATTTCAATTAAACTCAAACATAAAATTTATCTTAGCACGTGAAAATTTTATGCTCTTTTGAAAATTATATGCAACATGGATGTAATTTGAGCCTCTAATAGTATTAAACCTTCACATGAAACTTACACTCAAGTTCAAACTACCTCAGGAAGATTCTTAGGGCTTAAAAAGTGTTTGATCTTGCATTTTTCTTCATTTTTCTCTTTAAGTCCAAACTTCCTACTTTAAACCATGTATAAATAAACCTATCTTTCAAACCTTACACTATAAATCAAATCATTAGTAGCATTCATGTTTTGTTTTCATCAAAACCAAGATTGAATCCTCCCTTAGTTTAATACACGTTTTAATCTATTTGAAAATTAATTAATGAATTACCTATTATAATAAGTAATTATGGAAAAGTCATATAAAATGATAAAAAGAGAGTGGACAAAGAGAGACAAAACCGATTTATAATGGATCTACCAAATAACCATTTTATTATTGTCACTTCCCAAGCTCCAGTAATTCACAATTGTATTCTTTAATAAGCAAAGACAAACTTTTTATGCATGCATCTTCCTTCAAATGAAGAGGAACCCTTATATATCTTTCTTTCCTAGTATGAAAAGGAATCATTTTACAATCTTCTTTTCTATGAGGGAAGAGGAGGCCAAAACGTTCAATTGCTTTCCTCTTTGATATCTTAATCATTGAAACATAACTCAGAAATTATTATGCTCTCACACATATCAATATAATGAAACTCTTTTAAAAGCTTCCCGTGACTCCTGCTAGTGCCAAATATCTTTCTCATAACTCATTTATAGTCTATTTATACTTAAAATAATTCAAAATGACTAGAAGCAGAAATATTTATTGTAATAGCTAGGTTGGGTGAAATTTATTAATAAATATATGACACTAGTAAACCAATGGTCAAATTAGTGTGTTAACCTAAATTTTTGCACAAACTCTTGATAGACAAAATATCTCTTTTTCAAGGATACTAGTCCATCAATATGTCATATTGATTGGTAAGTGTATGTAAAAGATGCATAAACCACTCAAAAACCTTAATGAAGGTTAACTGAATTCCAAGAAAAGTCAACGAAACCTTCTAAAAACAAGTTTTTAAAAAATTTTCCAAGTTTTTTCAAATATTGAAACACATTCCTTCAACAAAAATTTTATCTAGAACCATTTCAAAAGTTCTTTAAAAGTATTTTGATGCATTAAAAAGATTTCCTAAAGACTCAAAATAAATTTTCTCTTGAATTATGACAAAAGTTTATGCAATATGCACTTTATGTAATAATAATTCAATGATTGAATATCCAATTCTTTGAAATAACAAAGATATATTACAAGAAGAATTATAATGATTTTACCTTTTCTTCATTTCCTTTGATTGCTCGATTTATTCAATTAACCCATTTTTTAATTTTGTTCTTCTATTGAATTTCATCTTTCACATATCACATGATTTCATTGTAATATAGTTACTAATATTATTAAAGATAAAATATTGATAGTAATATATTTTATTACCATCAAAATTATGAGTTACGATCTTACTTGGTCTAAAAATTAAAATAAAAAGTGAAGAAAAAGTAAGGATGTTTTATCAAGAGGGCAAAATTGACTACTACACCTAGGGAGTGGAGAATGGCAGATGGGGGAGTTTTGATGACTTTGTTAGCAATAAAGTGTTGCTTTCTCTTAATTATAATTAAAACAAAATATGTAAGAAGAAATATAATTAAATGTAAAAGTCGTAATATTTATTATTAAGCAGAAACTCTAATTGCTTTTGTTTATATGATAAGGATTAGCATCACGTACACTTACTATCTTTTTGTGTTTGTTTCTGGCTGTTGCGAGTATTTGAGTGGCACGTGGCCTGAGCCATGAGCACACAGAATAAGTGGATTTTGCTGAGATCAACTAAGGGGGGTTCCAACTGCTCCACTAACCGCCACGCACCCGACAAAAACTACGTTGGTATTTTCTTGTTAGATCATCACTATCATGGTATTATGAGTATAGGTTAATGAAGATTGCTTCCTGCATCATGTGCTTGTACATTTTGACCCATCCATTTTATTCCGTTGACTTGCCGTGCTCCTTGAGTTTGATCAATCAACATTTGCGGAGTAGACCCTTTCCGGGCTTATAAGGCCGAACTTGAAATTCCTAACCAAACCAATGATTGGGCTCAGAGTTGTTTGCTGAATGTTGTGCCCATTGCTTCTATAAGGACGATTTTTTCCTACACTTTTACTTTTCATAACTTCTTCGTCTGGTAAGCGATAGTGGGAATTGGAACTCAAATTCGTTTATAAATTATCATACGTTTAGTTGCATGAAATTAAGTTGAGTGATTGAATTTTACTATTATATTATTATACTATTCATATTAGAAATTTTAAAGTATAAAAAATACTGTTTTAGACCAGTTAATACTATTAATTAGCAGGATGATTTCTTTGTTCATTATTTATTCAATAGTTTATAAGTCGCTGCTTTTTAATCATTATTTCATTATGATACTTTTATAGAATAAAAGTTCCACTTTCAGATTTTGCAATTGATTATGACTTTTTATTTGTTACTTGTATAATTATAGTCCCTTTTATATTTCACACTTTGCCAAGATTATATTAAGTACTATTAATGTAACAAAATATATAAAATTTAATATATTAAAATATCAAGTGGCAGAGCTAAAAGCCTAAAATTACATAATAATCAAACTATATATTTTTTTATAGATAAAATTATAAAAATCGTGACCTTTGTCTAAGTTTGTAATACTAGCCAAAATAAAAAATTTGGCAATTAAATGCTTAATTTGTTGTTAAATTAACTAGTCGTTAAACACTTTATTAATGGTATTGGCATCCTTGCCATGTCTACAGCCACATTAACACAGACTACATCCATGTGTTGCACATAGGAATGCAACAAATTTTTATTTTTTTTATTTTTGTTAATTATGAAAATAATTTTTTTTTATTTTTGAATTTTGTAATTTGTTAATGATTCTTAAATGTTTTCTTAATGTGAAATGTCTCTTCTTCACTCTCTTTCTTCTTCTTCCCAAACTTGATTCCCTAACCAGCTGCATGCTTCTAGTTTTCACAATCATCATCTCGAAATCGCCACAGTTGCTGTCATTATCAAGCACTTCACTACTGAAATCCTTCGACAAATGTTTGAGGAGTGGGGGAAGTGATTCTATGTCATCTTCAATGATGGTGTCATTAGATCCTCCTTTGTAAAGCATGGTGGCATAGATGCTTTGTCATCGTTGGCTTGGTTTCTTGCTTCAGAGTCAGAGTTGGAGTCTTCATCATAGGCCACCATCATCATGTAGAGATCGAATCTCCTTGAAGCATTGCCAGTCCAATGAGTGGCGAGGTGATCCATCTAAACATGAAGAGTAAGGACAAACTGCACCTAACTTGCTTTGAGATTCGATTAGGCATTTGATTGTTATTCTTTAGGCCTCGGCGGAATTGAAATTTAACTGATATTGCAAGCATCAATTTTACTCCTCCCTCTCTTAGAAATGCATTAACAATGGTAAAATGTAGTGCAGATTTAAGAATGATTTTAGACTGATAGTCCCAAAAGGTTGAAACATGATGCCTGGACACCAGATGAAGCGATGAAGACAAAGTATAGAAACTCACATGATTTCAAATAAAGCATTAGCAGAGAAAAGGGAAATAAATAAAGATAGAAATGAATTCATAATTTTCTCAAAAAACAATTTTTTGAACTAAAGAGGTTCCAATCGTATTTTTTGATGATGAAAAAACATATTTGTTACTAATGTTTGAGTTTTGATGTGTAATTAGGATAGGTAAATATTTAAAATGCAAGAACATATTTGTGGAGGTTCAGGTAGAAAAGCTTAAGCATTGGATGATTAAGAGTGAAGATCAAGTTTGGATAGATTTAAGAAATTGTCTTAGTATTGTAAGATTCATAAACTTGATCTTAAATAATGCTTGAAAAGTACTTTCATATTTGCATATAATATTTGTATTAAAATTTGCATATAGGATTTTAATTATAGTTTTGTGATTAATTGAATTTAATTATGGCATTATCATCTTAGGAAATGATTTAGAATGGCATATAGGTATAAAATTGCATGATCAAAAGGTAATGTGATGAATTATGTTAATGTATGCCTTTTAATGATTTTAAAGGAATCAAATTGTTGACTGAAGTTATTTCTATGTGTTTAAACATATTTACATCTAATTATGATGTGGATTTTACTTTATAAAGTGCTTGAAATAGTTTTAAAGATGTTTAAAAATGAAAAGATTTTATAATCAAGGCAATTCTTATGTATATATTAATTAAAATGTTTTGATGATCTAAATAGCTTTTAATTATGTTTTAAAAC
Organism: Pinacopodium congolense; assembly: GCA_028565735.1. Lineage (NCBI taxonomy): Eukaryota > Viridiplantae > Streptophyta > Magnoliopsida > Malpighiales > Erythroxylaceae > Pinacopodium > Pinacopodium congolense. Next base: position 9,024 of record JAOXYD010207192.1, read on the forward strand.
TTGTTTAAAGTATTAATTAATGTTGGGAAAGTCTTTAAAAAGGTTTAGAATTGATTTGGAATATGGTTCATGTTTTTACAGAGCTAAATGACGAGTTAGTAAGAGCTAAATGGCTGGTTGCAAGGCATCCTATAACCCCTATTTCCCAGTGAGTTATAGGATGGGGTATAAGGCATCATATAACTCTTCAAGAACCACCGTATTTGTCTCTTACAGCGTAATAACTAGTTTCTTTTATGAGTTTTCAATGATATTTTGATCCTAAACGGATACCTATTATTTCTAACATCTCCAATTCCTTCCTATCAATACATATATCACTCCTAAACATTTCTAACACTTATTGATGCTTTGAAAACAACATTACAAGATCAAAATCTCTCAAACACTCAAGCTATCGTTATTTCTACATTGTCTTCATCTTTCTTTAATTTTGTGTTTTAAATTAGTTTCTAGTTCTAGAAAATTATTTTTTTTAGTTTTCTTAGATATAGAAGATCTTCATTGAGCTTGCTCTTTAAATTTTAAGTGATTAATTTGTTTGTTTCAAGCTCACAAAGCTCTACTTACCAAAATTATCTTTGCTTTAAGTTATCCTTTGTTCATCTTAATTTTCATTTATTAAAACCATTTTTTGTTCTCAAATTTGTTATTTTCGATTTATTTAAGTATTCAGAAGTGTGATAGATTTTTTGATTCAATTGTTAAGCTATTATAGTGTTTCTTTAAGATCAAATTTTTGTGTTACTTTAAAACTGTCTAGGTTTGACAATTCTCACTTTGATCTTGATTTAGGTCTTTTGTTTGGTGCTTTAAAATTGATTTTATTGTTGCAATCTATTCCTAAGTGATTGATTAAGGTTCCGGTAAGTTTATTACATTTATTTTACGTTATTTGGTCAATTAAATTCATGTGTTTTATAGGCTAGAATATCTATCTTGCATATTTTGATAGATTACATGTTTGAGTGTTTAATGGGATTTTTGATATTATAATCACATTTTATTTTGTCAATTGAATTTTTTATGATATATTGAGGTGTTGGGAGGCTTTTCATAATTTTTTTTTCTTCTTAAAGTTCCATAATCATTTTTATAGGTTAAGCTTCATTGATACATCATTAAAGGCATGCTTAGTTACTTTATTTGGGAGATTTGATTTGAGTTCATTGGTTATTGATCCTTAATCATCGGTTATTGATCCTTAGGCTTCTCTTTACTTTTAGAATAGATTGTATAGGTTACTTTTGACCTATGGAAAATAAGATTTGAGCTATATTGATCATTGAATGTGAATTTGATTGATTTATACTATGTATGAATATTAGAGAAAGCATGAGGCATAAACATTGCATTAGTTTCATTTGAGCCCTTATCTTATTTTGATTTGATCAGGTTTTTTAGTAAGCTATATAAGCTTGAGTTGAGGCTTTGGTAGCCTATGTTTGGAGTTTGTTTTGTGGGAACAATTTTGGTATTTTGGTTGTATTTTGTAAGGCTACTCTTCACCCATTACAAAGTAAGATTGATGGGTTCCTCTTAATCCTTATAATTCAAGATTGTTGTGTAGGTTACTCTTTACCCTTAAAGTAAGATTGCAAAGGTTCTTTTTGATCTTGGAAACAAAATTGTTTTTAGGGATATTCTTCACCCAATTAAAGTAAGATTAGTTTTTAGTGAATTTCTAACAAGTAGTTGGAGAGAGGACGCAATCTATTTTTGGGATAGGTGAATCTCTATAAATTTGTGTGTTCATCCATTCCCTTATCTCTTTAAGTTTATGCTTATTATATTTGTTTATTATTGATTGAATTTAATTGATATTGTTATAAGCATATCATTCCTTTTATAGTGGATTTTGGTTTGAAATTGCATTTAATTAAAATTAGCCTAAGGTGTTTAAATAGTTTAATTTGGAAAGAAATTTTAAACACCCAATTCCCCCTTCCCTTAGGCGCCATAAGCCTTACAATTGGCATCATAGTCTCACATTTGAATAGTTTCTAACTAAAATGTTAGTAAAGATTAATAATGGTACCTTGCTTTGGTTAATAGGGTTTGGATGTTCATAGGCCATCAATTTTTTTATAGAAATTATTTTCATAAATGGAAGATTAAAATAAAGTTTTTTCTTATGGGTTAATATTTTTATTTGTGGGAATTTATTTCAAATAGCCTCATCGATTTTTAAGTGAAGAAAAAGCTATTTTCTTAAATGAAAAGGCCATTCATATCTTTCATGATGCTTTATATAGGTGCATACTTGATAAAATTTCAATTTCTATTTTGGCTAATGATGTTTGGTGTAGAATAGAAAAAAAATTTATAGGAGGAAATGATATAGAAGAATATAAAGAATAGATGAAGGAAGCAGAGGAAGCCAAAGAAGAAGAAGATACTACAAATGTGTGCGTAGTAGCATTTGTAGAAGAAGCTCCATCATTAGCAAATGTTTCAAAAGAAATCAATGAGAACTTAAATGATAATAAGAATGAAAATAATGTGGAATATGATGAAACCATATAAGATGAATTGGTTGAGTTTGCAAAAGCCCTCAGATTGAAAAGGAAGAAGCTTTCTTCCAAGTATAAGGATGTTGTAAAAAAGTTGAATGATTGTGTGATTGAGAATGCTAGATTGGTGAATGTGAATGATTTTTTAAGAAAGAAATTGGATGAATATTTACATGGGAATGAGAAGCTGAAAGTGAGTTACATGAAATTTTATAATCCAAGAATGCATAAATTTTAGAAATTGATAGATTAAAGAATGAAATAAATGTCATTTTAGATTTTAAGAGTGTAGATGTTGGCATCCATGAAAATGAGTATAAGTTGATGCATAAAAATGAATATTTAAAAAAGGAAGTGGATGCCATCAAAGAATCATTGTCTAAATTCATAAAGGGAAAAGAAAATTTAAATTACATGCTAAGAGGCCAAAAAATTTTCAATGATAGGTATAGTTTAGGCTTTGTTAATGAAAACGTTTCTAAGGATGCCAAAAACCACTTTTATAAAAGCCAAAAGATTAAACGAAGAAATTGTACTAAAGCCCTCATTAGAAAATGGTGCATCCACATCTAAAGCACATATAAACCATCTTTTAAGAATGTTATATCTTCATCTAAATTACTTGATAGGAAAAACAATCATCATACATTCATATATACATCTAGTTCAAAGGTTATCAATAATGTGTATCAAGGCAAAAATAATCATAGTTTTTATAGAAATGCGCTAACATATAATAATGCATTTTGGACCCATGTTAGGCAAAAGGGTTCTAAATCTTCTCATGCTTCAAATGTGCATGTACATAATCTTAGGAATAGATCATATTTACATCCTAGAAAGGAATTGCAACTAAGAAATGACATACATATATCTAAACCTCATGATAGACATCAAGTTAGGCAATTTAAATCTTTACATTCCTATACTTGTCGTAAGCATTTCTTAAGGCTAGAGACATGTATCAATTATATCTTATGAGGCTATATCATAAAGAAAAGGATAGGCATATATTTAGGTCTCATGATAGACCACTTAGGTAGAATAGACCAACTCACTCACATGCACGTCAAATGCATTCTCATACATCTATAAATGTGTCTCATACTCATTCTAGGCCACCAAACATGATTCATTTATATTATAGACATAACATTCATCAAGAAAGTACATATAGAGATATAAGACCTAGAAATGTATTTAATTCTCACGTTAGGTAAAGTGGAATGTTTTATATGCATAATAGCCTGATGCATTCTCATGAATCTCATATGCATTATTATCATCTTATGAGAGCTTATTGTGATATGAGAAATACATTTAGGCATATAGATCATAAGTTTCATGACCATATGCATAAAGTTTCATATGTTTGTAACTTTTGTGGTAAGCTTGGACAATTAGGAAATTTTTGTTTTATTAAATAAAGAATGTCTAATAAACCCTTGAAAGTTTGGGTTGAAAAGTTATTAAGTCTAACCCTTAAGGACCCAAGCTAATGTAAATACTTAGAAAGCATTAGGCTTTTTATTTTTTAGGTCAATATCTATTGGTGTTAAATTGATGTCAAGTTAAGAAGTAAAAGAAAGTGGTATCTTCAACTTTTTCATAAAAGTGGAAACATCATCATAAAGCTCTGACGTAAGCTTATCAAGAAGCAATATTATTGAACCAAGTGAGGAGTAAAGAATTGGTATCAAGAGATGATGTAAAATGAGGTACTTCTATGTTCTTATTTGATAGTATATACCTTGACATGATTTTTGGATGATTATGCTTAATTTGAAAAGGTTGACCTTAGCTTACTTATTTTGAATTGAAAATGGATTCATATGTTTAGGGGAGCCATTGCATGTTTAGTATTAAATTCATTGCATAATTTTTTTGAAATTAGCACATTGCATTTAAATTATTCCATGACCCTTTAAATTAGTGCATCACTTTGATTTTAGCATTTGACTTGTTTGGAAAATGATGCATTACACATATTTTAAAAATGAAATTTTTAATCTCTTGGAAATGAGTTCCTTGCATAATTATAAGAAGAATGTTATTTTCAATTGATTTTTTATTGGTATTAGAATATATGATTTTTGTAATTGGTATCATCTTCTTACGTTTTCTATCAATGGGCTTCAAAATTTCACAATTGGTATGGTACCATATTTTTACAATTGGTATCATATTTTACAAGTGGTATTAATTTCTTTTAATTAGTATCACCTTTGAAATTGTGCATATTTTTTAAAATTTTTAAAGATGTGTACTTTCCCCTTACGTGATTAAAATTTTGAAATATATAAATTTGGGGGGAGTAAATATTTTTGACTTATTTAAATTGAGCTTGTATAACTTGTGAAAAGTTTACATGGTATTGGTGCATAATGTATGTTTATATTGAAAAATATGCATATAGTTGTGTTTTTTATACAAATGTTGAATAATATATGTTTTTTTATGCATAATGTGCATAATGTGGAACAATATGCATGATTGAAATATAAAACATCATAATATATTTTTTGTGATGCTTTTTATGCGCTTGATCCTTTTTTATGCTTTACTATTCCATAATACATAATCGTATTCATTTAGAGGGAGCAAATATACAATTAGTATTTTTTTTTAAGATGCATGATTAAGGGGGAGGAAGTTTTAATAATTAGTTACAATTGGTATTCTTTTTTAAGATATCAAAAATAGGGAAAGAGAAGTGTGATATTAAGATTGAATATAAGTTTTAAGATAAATCATTTCATACATGATGAGTTGTTACATGAAATATATTGCATATGTGATTTATATTCTCTTAATATCACATGTTTTGTCATTACTAAAAAAGGGAGAGTTTATTAAACTAAGGAGGTTCCAATCATGTGTTTTTATGATGTCAAAACATGTTTGTTCGTAATGTTTGAGTTTTGAAAGTGCTTGGAAAGGTTTAGAATTGATTTGGAGCATGTTTCATGTTTTTTTGGAGTTAAACGGTAGATTGCAGGGTACCGAATAGCTCTCCAAGAACAGTTGTATTGGTCTCCAACAACATAACAACTAGTTTTTTTTATGCATTTTCAATAGTATTTTGATCCCAAACAGTTATTTCTTATTTCTAACGTCTCTAATTCCTTTCTAACACCATATATATCATTCATAAACATTTTTCACACTTTTTGATGCTCTGAAAACATCATTACAAGATCAAAAGCTCTCAAACACTCAAACTGTCTTTATTTATGAAATATTTTCATCTTTCTTAGATTTTTGTGTTTTAAATTAGTTTCTAGTGCTGAAAATTTGTTGTTTTCAGTTTGCTTAGATACAGACAACCTTCATTAGGCATGTTTTTGAATTTTTAAGTGATTAATTTTTTCGTTTCAAGCTCACAAAGCTCTCGTTATAAAAATTGCCTCTATTTTAAGCTAGCCTTTGTTTATCTCAATTTTGATTGATTAAAACCATTTTTGGTATCATTAATTTGTTGATTTCGATTTATTTAATATCCATGAGTGTGATAATTTTTTTTTAAATAATTTTTAAACTATTATATTGTTTATTTAAAATCAAATTTGCAGGTTGTTCCAAAACTATCTAGCTTTGATAATTCTCACTTTGTTCTTGATTTAAATCTTTTGTTTGGTGCGCTAAAATTGATTTTATTATTGCAATCTATTCCTAAGTGATTGATTAAGGTTCCAGTAGGTTTTATTGCATTTATTTTACAACATTTGGTTAGTTAAATTCATGTGTTTTATAGGCTGGAATAACCATCTTGTATATTTTGATAGATTATATGTTTGAGTGTTTAATCTGATTATTTAATATTATAATCACATTTTTATTCCTTCACTTGAATTTTTTATAATCTATTGAGGGGTAGGGGGTTTTTTATAATTTTTTGTTTGCCTATTAAAGTTTCAGAATCGTTTTTATAGGTTGAGCTCCATTGATACACCATTCAAGGTATGGTTAGTTACTTTATTTGGGGATTTGATTTGATTTGATTTCATTGGTTGTTGATCCTTAGAATGTTATTTGCCTTTAAAATAGATTATATAGGTTGCTATTGACTGTGGAAAACAAAATTTATGTTTTATTGATCATTCAATGTGAATTGGATTGATTTATACAATGTATGAGCATTAAGGAAAGCATATGGCATAAGGATTGCATTAGTTGAATTTCAGCTCTTCTCTTGCTTTAATTTGATTATGTTTTTTAGTAAGCTTTATAAGTTTGAGATGAGGCTTTAGTAGCCTAAGTTTGAAGTTTGTTTTATAAGAACAATTGTTGTATTTTGATTGTATTTTTTAAAGGTTACTCTTTACTTATTAGAAAGTAAGATTGATAGGTTCTTCTTGATCCTTAGAATTCAATATTGTTGTGTAGTTTACTTTTCATCCTTAAAGTAAGATTGTAAATATTGCTCTTCACCTTAAAAATAAAATTGTTGCTAGGGTTACTATTCACCTAATTAAAGTAAGATTAGTTTTTATTGAATTTCTAACAATTAATTAGAGAGAGGATGTAATTATCTTTAGGGTAGGTGAATTTCTATAAATCATTGTGTTCATATCTTCCCTTATCTCTTTAAGTTTATACTTATTATATTTGTTTATTATTGATTGAATTTAATTAATATTGACATAAGCATATCATTTCTTTTATAATGAATTTTAGCTAGAAATTGCATTTAATTAAAATTGACTTAAGGTATTTAAATTGTTTAATTTAGAAGGAATATTTAGGTACTCACTTCATCCCCTTTTAGATAACATAGAAATTACACAATTATTTTTTATATTTATTAAAATAAAAATTGCAAAATTTCCAACCCACATGTGCATTTCACTTGAAATGACGTGGCTCTAACAAGTATTGCTCGTGTTGACATTTTAGTACTGTTAACAATCAGTTCAATAACAGGCTAAAATTTAAACAAATTAAAAATTCACACATTTAATTGTTAGATTCTATCTACTATTGAAAAATTGAAGAAAGTTTGAGTTTTTTTTTTGCATTTTGCATTTTGCCCCTTTTTTATAACTAACTAATTCTAAAATAGACAAAAGCACACCAAACACTTCATATAATATTCATCGTCGCATGGAAATTTTGAAATGATAATCGAAGTCATACCACAACTCTAATGAACAGCAATATCTTATTAATGTTCATTTGTTGTATAAATAATTGTGGATGTTAATTTATTAAGTAAAATTATATTATTAAGGGTTTAAAAATTATGTTACATAATTAAATTTTAGATATTAATTGTTGAATTGACGTATTATAAAACTTGCAATTCGAAAGTTCATAAGCTATTTGACAACATAAAAGCAAGGTCTCTTGTTCCCGTTAGTTAATATATTACGATAAAATTTTAATCTCCAATATATTTATATTAGAATAAAAATTCAATCTCCAATACGTTTATATATTTTATAATAAAGGGTCTCAGCCATTAATGGCAACCTACCAAAATTTTAAGGAAAAATATCTAGTAGCCTCTTATAATAATTAATGATAATTATTATAAAGAAAAAATATTTAAAATATTTTTTTCATGCTTTCAAATATTTATTAGCAATATAAAGAATATTTTATCTTATAATAATTACTAATAACCATTATAAAAATGTATAATTTAATTTTTTTAAAAATAAAAAGATCTTGTGTTTTCGCTTTCCCAAAAAATTTGTGACGATAATTAAGCAATATTTTGGTTTTCAACAATAATCCAAGAGCACATATAATGATTTTGTGTGATGATCCTTTAATACAGAAACTAATAATTGGCATAGATAAAGAAATGGTTAAAAAATTTCTTTTAAATCTTAACATTTGTAACTATATTTAAATTAAATTAAATCATAGCATTTTAAAACCTAAAAAAAGAATTTTAATGTTTCAAATGAAAATAAACCTTAAAATTTACAAAATGTAGGAAAAAAAAACCACTCTGGTTGCACCGTTAATTCAGTCCGTTACGCGTGACATTGCACTGTTAGGTAGCACATTTTTTATTTCCTGGTTTTAGACGGTAACGTGGGGCTCCCCACAAAAAAACAAATTCTCCCCTTTTCCAAAACTACATCGTTTCTCTCTCAATTCCCTCCTCTCTCTCCTAAAACGGTGCCACATTGATTTTTCTTGGTGTTTAGTCTGCCCTGTCCTCTCTTTTCTTTATTTCGTCTCTTTCCTATTGTCCAAATTCACCTTCTTTGGCCGTTATCACCGACTCCTTTCTCGGTGTTGATTGTCTCTGCCCCCTTTGGAGTGCCTCCTATTGCTGCTGATGAACCAATCTTATGTTTTATATGGGAACAGATTGCTATTCTTTATATTGGGTCATTGGGGAGAGGTCTGAAGCTGTAGCTTCGTTGGTTTCGCTAGTTCGAGATAATGATGGTCATGAGAATTTGATTATAGAAGAAGGTGCTGTTCCACCATTGTTGAAGTTGACTAAAGTAGATAAAATGGGGGATCAGGAGAATACTGCAGGGCTATTAGGTCGTTATGACATGACCTTGAAAGTGTTGAGCAGATTGTAAAAGCAGGTGTTTGCGAAAATTCTAAAAGAAAGTAACATGAAAGTTCAGGTTATGGTCGCTTGGACAGTTTCTGAATTGGCTTCAAATCATACCAAATGTCTCTAAATTAGTTTCAAAGGTAAAACGCAGGTGTTTGTATATTGTTTGTGAAAAAAAGACGGTGATCAAATAGAACACTTATCTTGCTTTCTAGTTGAATATGTTGGGGTTCTGTTTTCCAGTTGAAAAGAGACATCATAATCATTATTCCCTCTCTTGCAAGCTCAGTTCACCGGTTCCCTTAATGCTTGACAATGGAACTCATTTTCAATCATTCTTGGCACTCATGGAACTTCGAAAGAAGATTAAAGAAACTAGTTTTTGAAGATCTCTGAGTTCCCCACTCCATTGGTGATCTCTTAGTGTTTATGGAGTTTCAACAGATAGTCCAAGAAATTTGTTGAGAGGTAAGGTAAGTGGTGATACTAGTTATACTCCATCCATGAATAGGAATGGAATGAAAAGACACAACTTTTGAATTTGAATCGAAAAGTTGTAACGTTTGGATGCAAGTATAAAACTTGTAATTTCAAATGAAAACAATGGATAATGTTCATTAAAAAAAAAAGAAAAAAACATAACTAGTCGTTTGGAAAGATGAATATAATTTTTTCACATGGGAGAATTAGAGATTGAAAAGAAATCTATAGCTACGAGAATTCTTTAACCTATAGAAATTAGATATAATCCATAAAAATGATTATGTTCATATTTTGATGCTTATATATGATATATCATGTTTCATTTAATATGTGTGATTGTTTAAAGTTTCTTACATTTGTATCATAATAGGTTTGTATACATCTAAACAATAGATTGATTCATGTTATATTTTTGTTTTAAATATATGCTTTATCTCTTATGATTCAATTTGTAAAGTTAAAACAATCCTTATTTCTTCAATTTTCTGTTTTTGGGATAAGTATTCAGAAATAATTGTTATTTCTTCACTTTTCTCTCTTCTAGATAAGTATTCACGTTTTTTAAATTGGTATATTAAGATACCAATTTTGTTTATAATAATGTAAGTTAATACATATTAATAATTTGTTGATTAGTATTCAAATAATTGGTATATTAATATTCACAAAAAATTTAGTAAATACAAAGAATTGGAAATTGTTTGTTAATGTCATTCAAGATTAAAAAAGATGTACATTAATATATTCAAACCAAATGTAGAAAATAGATTTGCAAAATTTTTTGATATTTTTCGGCTGCGGTCTTTGAAATAATATTGATGTTAATTAGGTTTTAATTTGGAATATGTTGCAATATGCCTCCATATTGATAAATTTCCTTTACCTATGCCATGAGTGAAATTTCTTTGCCACCAAGACCAATGGCAACAGCCCCTACTAAGTGTCACTACTTTCAAGAGCACTCTGTTAAAGCCACTAGTAGATGCCACTAACTGTGGTGTTTTCTAGGTCTAGAAAACAGAAAAGTAAAGGAGTTGGCATGATCTAAGCAAGCACAAATCACGAGCGATACATTGAAGCATATGCATTAGTAGATCCTGGATTTACTCATTCTTCTATTGCACCACATCTAGTATGTAGATTGCATTGTGAGAGGGATACATTGTCATCTAGATGGATAGTGAATACGCCAGTAGGTAGTACTAAAGTAGTAGGTGAGGTATATAAGAGTTGTGTCATTTGTCTTGATCAGGCGGAGTTAAAGGCTGACCTGATTGTGATCCAGTTGAAGGAGATTAATATTATTCTTGGTATGGATTGGCTTTCAACACACCAAGCTATTCTGAACTGCTATATCAAGTAAGTGATCCTTGAGTCTCCTGGTCAGCCCAGAGCAGTGTTTCGAGGGGTTAGTCAGGCAGTGCCAACTAGACTGATTTCTTCGGGTAGTGCATTAAAGTTGATTCAGAGTGGATGTGAGGCGTACCTTACCTATGTGATTGATAATCGTGTGGGGGTGCTAGTTCAAGATATTCCTGTTGCCAAGGACTTTCCTGATGTTTTTCCTAAGGAGTTACCGGGATTGCCCCCAAATCGAGAGACGGAATTCAGCATTGAGCTTGTTCCAAGTACTGCTCCTATATTTATTCCTCCATATAGGATGGCATCGATAGAACTTAAGGAGCTTAAAGTCCAGTTGCAGGAATTGTTAGATAAGGGCTTTATCAGACCAAGTGTGTCTCTTTAGGATGCACCAGTGTTATTTGTGAAGAAGAAAGATGGGACACTAAGACTGTGTATAGACTACAGGTAGTTGAATCGGGTAACAGTGAAGAACACGTATCCTCTACTGAGGATAGAAAATCTACTTGATCAGTTGTATGGAGCTTAGGTTTTTACTAAACTTGATTTGAAATATAGATACTATCAGTTGAAAATTGCTGAAGTTGATGTACCAAAGAGTGCGTTCAGAACCTGATATGTGCACTTTGAATTTCTGGTGATGTCATTTGGGTTAACAAATGCACCAACAGCTTTCATGGCCTTAATGAATAAGGTTTTCCAGCCTTATTTGGACCAGTTTGTCATTGTGTTTATTGATGATATTCTAGTATATTCGAGGAGTCAGGAGGAGTATTCAAACCATTTGAGGATGGCATTACAGATTATGCGGGAAAAGCAACTATATGCCAAATTCAACAAATGTGAATTTTGGCTTGATTAAGTGGTATTTCTGGGTCACATAGTATCTGGACAGGGTATACAGGTGGATCCTGGGAAGGTGGAAGCAGTGATGAATTGGGAAACTCCAAAGAATGTATTTGAGATTCGGAGTTCCTTGGATTAG
>JAOXYD010207201.1:0-20894 GCA_028565735.1 Pinacopodium congolense
CTGTTAAGTGTCGTTATACCCTTATCTCCAGAAGTCATCAACGACGGGCTGTTCTTAGGATAATGGCGTCGTTGATCAACCTAAAGGGTGTCGTTGAAGGGTCAGACTCTAACGGCTAGTTTCCCCTTTTGAGTCTTATGCTTTTTGTCCCCTTTCTAACGTCTTAAAACCCCTCCAAAACCTCCCTTAAGCCTCCTAACACTATATATACTCATTAGAAATGAATTGTAACACTCTAGACACTCCAAACTCAACTTCGAGCTCAATTTCACTACCCTTAATGACAAAATCCAATTTTGGTTCCTGCATGAGAATTATAGATAAGAGTGTCTAATTTAAACATAACTTAAAATCATCCAATTTGAATACTTACAGGTCAAGATATGGCTACAATACCGAAACCTACTCAGATGACCCCAACTTCAGAAATTTTCCAACACTTCAATCACTTCCTACACACGTGGATGTTCAGTTTTAGACTTCCTTCTTCATCAATCAACACAAATCAATACCACACAATCCCTTTACCTTTCCAACAATGTTTAAAAGCTCCAAACTTCTACAAAATTTCCAAAAACCATAGGGAACAAGCTAGAGTCTCGATGATGAAGAGAAAACCTACATGAAATGGATCAACTCAGCACCAAATTTAACTTCATGCGTAACCTTACTTAGAATTCATTAACTCACATTATATGTAGTTCGAATCACCCATATTCAAGCCAAAAGAAAAACTAGAACTTGAAAGGGAGGAGGAATTTTCGGTGGTGTAGAGAGAGACAAAGCCAAAGAGAAGTAACCCCCTCTCTCCTCTCCTTGCATACTTGACACATGGCTTCATGTAGGCAGCACACATGCCATCTTAGATGTCCATCATGTGTCCCCCTAATATCCCTCTATTTGTCACACAAAGATGTTTCCAAGAGCTCTCCCATGTGCTGCCAAATTTCCACATATAAAGGGTTACACTTGTTTTAATTTTATAAAGCCACATGTCACTACTAATTTCATTCCATTTGTTCCACTAGAGCCCATGGATTTTTACCCATGGATTAAGGCTTAATTCTAGACTTTTATAGCTATAACAGGTTAATACCTAAAACATGAAATTGTATCCCTATCTCTTTGCTTTAAGTTTAAAAAAGAATCAGGTCATTTGGATGCGTATAACTCACGTTATTATTTTTCTATCGAAACTGCTCATAATGAAACCCTGAATTGGGGACACTACTTGTGTCTTGATTTCAGATCACCTAATGTCCGAATTTGGTGAAGCTTTGAACATTCAAAATGTTCCTCAATGTCCCATTGACATGTCCATAAAATATGTTTGTTTTTTGGTAAGTATATCTTGGTCAATTGTAAAAACCGTGAGGCATACTCAAGAGATAACAGTGCAGGAAATTATTACCAACTCAACACCACAATCCTACATCGATTTCATAATTTAAATTCTTGATTTAATACCCAATGTGCATGTAAATCATGTATTAAAAACTAGGGTATAATTTGAAGCTTTACAAGGATTGAGTTGAAACTTCTATTAAATGCTATAAACTAGGGGTTATGTGTAGGATCGGCCATCCTATTGGTGATTTTTAGTGCAAATGTTAGGTATGGGCTTGTGATCCATAATTCTCACTAGTTAATACCATAAGCAGTAAGAAGTTCATTGAAATTTAATTAATTTAGCCTAGGATTTTGATTCTTTAAGTTACATGATCCACACAGGTGAGATTATGGCTTAAGATAGCTATTTCCTATTACTTAATGTTGTTATACCTTTGAATCTAGAGAGCTTAGTCTAAGTTATTATGTAGTTAAGTGTAAATTTATGATTTTATCAGACATACCCATAACTAAAGGAACGTAGGGCATAAGAGCTTATTTATGTCTACAGGTTAACATCTTAGCTAAAATATGATTTTTATGATTTTTATGATCAATTATAATTCTTGACTCCTGAAATATCTTCTTCCCAGTTTTACATTAATGTTATCTGTTTATCGATACTTTGCATTCATATTTATTTGTGTTATCTTCGTCAGTTTTATTTTATATTTATTTTACTTTCAATTAAACAAGGGATTTTTTTTGTTTTTCACAACATTTGAAATAGTAAGAACAATGAATAGTTCTCTATGAGATTGACCTTGACTTGCCCGTTATATAATTAGGAGTTAAAGTTAAATTTATTATTTGGTGGCGTCCTACAGCCTTACCATAAATATCCTTTTAGGCTTTTGTTTAGGTGTTTATTGACACCCTAAACAACTTAAGTAAAGTGAATCTAATGAGATGTTATTGAATCCTATTACATTTTTATTTAAAAGAGGTTGTTAAATTAATTAGTCATTTTTATTAGTTTACGAGAAATGTTATGAATTGTTTTTTTCTTACTAGAATTGTGATTTAAGCCTTTAAGATATGATAATTTATATTGTGGATAGATGAGTGAAGAGAGAATTAGGAGGCCTAATGAGGAGGGTTAATGAACTCAAGCTATAGTATGCTTGAGGATAAACATTGTTTTAGTTTTATGTTATTTGATTGAGTACATGAGATCCATATAACGTTTAATATTCCCTTGTTTTTTAATGATTTAAAATGGTTAAATATATGATTTTTTTATTATGTTTCATATTTTTTGAAGTAGATAAGGATGACAACTACAAGTTTTATTATTTACCCTTATCTTTAGGAAGGATTGGTATTTATAGGATCCTTGATAAAAGGGAGATTTTATTTGACAAAAGTAAAAAAGAGTAAGGTCTGATGGTATTGCTATATAAATAAGTAAGGATATCCAGAAAATATCTTTGATTGATTATGCTACTCTTTTAGTTGATGGCCTTGATGATCTTTGAACTTTTTATTCTCATAAATGTACTCTACCAATTGAAAGGAGATGTAATGACGTGATTGTGAGAGAAGGGTTAGATATATGGTGCGGTTTTAACAATAAAGTGTAGAAGAAACAAAAGAACTATTGACGGTAACTATTAGTAAGTGTTAAAAAAAGGCAAGAACACCTTTAGGAACAAAAGCTGAAATATGGGATAGGCTACAACTTAATTTCACTTTGGTGAAGTTAGAACTAAAGTTACAAATAAGAGTATATTTGGCATTGTTTATAATGATAATAACTTGCCCTGTACTGTATGGAAAAGGTGCTTCTTCCTATTGACATTCTAACCCAAACCTCTAGTCTAGTGTCATCAACATCAACTTTTGCTTTCCTTTCTATTTTTGCTTCTTCTCTAACATGAGCAGCTAAATATTTTTCATATAGCTAGAGGATAATTAAACTTTTGGTTCTTCAAGAATTTTAAGATCAAATTAGTTTTAATTTATATTTTATTCTTTAATAATTACATGCCATTTGAATTTTGAAATTATTATTTTGATTGATTTATTGAAATTCCTATTGTGCAATTATCAAAATAATATATTACCATATAAAACTTAAAATGTGTAAATGTCTTAATGTTCTATTTGATAAAATAACATAGTTGACTACAAAAGGGATTTTTAATTTCTATTATGAAGATTTATGAACTAGTCTAACAAGTCAAGGTTGTGTTTTCATTTTTTATGAAAGAAAAAAGTCAAGCCTATGGAGTTATTGACTGGATTTGGTAGTCTCTCTTGTTTTTAATACCATTCGTAAATTATATCTTAAGAACTTATTTGTAATCATTTATTAATAAGAGAAATAATAAAAGATCTTGTTATGGTTATCAAGAAATTAAGGAGAGATAAGTTATTAGGGGTTATTAATAATCATAACTAATTAATTCAAAAATTAAATAATTCATCTTTATGTTGATGGTTGATTTCATAAACCTAAACTGAAATTATACTTTTGAATATATAATTACTTACTACTGATCTTTCATTTATTTAAATCTCGTTATTAGTTAAATTTTGAATTACTTTAATCTAAACTTTCAGAATCCCCTTCTTTTATTTAATTCTATTGATTTTCCTAAAAAACAACTAACTAATCACTATGGATACGACCTTGTTCATCACTATATAAAATTCATCTTATTTTAAGAGTAGGAAATTATTATTATTATTATTCAACACCAACCAAAGGGGTAGCTATGTTTCTTGCATGCTTTATTTAATTATATGAAATCTACACACATTCTCCACTTTTCATTTTTTTTCAACAATTTCCACATTAGTAAGTTGCTTTAAATAGTCGCCTTCTTTGATTAAACTATGCTTCAATAGCTTAATTAGGCTTCAATATCTTACTTAGCTCCTTTTCTATATCTTCTTGCTTTTTATTAAAATATTTTGCTTCTTTTATTTTATCAGTTTAAAGAGAGGGTTTACATTTAATTTTTCAAAGATTAATGCCCTGTTTAGTCTAGTATGTTAGTTGGACTCCATATGAAAACGTTCACGTATTTAAGTAAAAATACCTCAAAGACTTCCTTTTATGGTTTCTTTCAAAGTCTTTAAATTTTTTTACTATCACTTGTTCTCTTTCTTTGTTTAGTTTTGCCTAAGTTCTTTTGTTGGATGTTTAATGTTTAAGGTGGTGGTGTAACATTGTTTTTTTCATCATCATTCTCGTATGCACCAGTCATAATTGGGGATTTTATTAGCACTTGGAACGGTGGAAGAATTGTTTAGGCTATATATAGGGAAGACTTGCCAATTGTCGCAATGTATACAGAGAATCTCTTAAAAACATTAGTCTTTTTCATGTTAGTTGTCTATTTTAACAATGTTCCTAATGTTATATAAAGAGATAGCTTTCCTTTGGTATAAATTTAACCTCAAACAACTTAAGCAAGGCTGCTGTTATAAGTTTTAGCATATCCATGAAAATGCATATCTCTTTAAAGGCATCATAAAATATGTTGAACCAAGTATGGTTCCACCTAGATTTTGATGAGCACAAAATAATATTTCTAATGATTTTAATATGCTTAATGTTTTATAAAGCTAAGTTGCTAAAAATGCATTTAGGAGATGCATTTTGGAGCCTCAAAGCATAAAATTAAAGGTTATAAGGATCAAAGAAAAGGAGCCTTGAAATATAAAATGAAGCTTATGAAAACCAAAGGAAAAAAAATTCAAGTTAAAGATCAATATAGAATTTTAGTAGGTTATTTATTGTAAATTTTTTATGTAACTTAATCTTGATCCTTTAATTGTGTTGAAAGGGCTCTAATTATGCATATTACATTTATGTTTAGTATTTATGTATAGAGGTTACATAATCAAGATGAATTGTGTGTGATTTTTTTAATGGTCCTCTTGATATACAAATATATTTTTTGGTAAATATGTTAATGTATGGTAGTGGTGTGTATGTAAAGAAGAGGTTGAAAATGATAGGATTTGTTTTAAGGTTAGAGTATGTGAATGTGTTAAGGTTTGTGTGAAAAAGTATTTAAAAATGTTAGGAAGCGCATTGAGGTTAGATTGGGTGGATGTGTTAGGTTATGTGGATGAGTAAAAGGTGTTAAAGAAGTGTTTGTAAATGTTTTTTTTTAAGTAATTTGCATGTTTTAAGATGTCGTCAACCAAGGATGTGGTCGACTAGTGGTTATTAACCAATTTCTACATATTTTAGGATGTGAAAAATGTGTGAAAACTGGTTTCTACTTAGACTAGTCAACTAGTGGGAATCCACCAGCTACTAGTTGACAAATGTGATTAGTTATGGTTAACTAGTATGTCATTTTTAGAGGGACTAGTTGATCAATAAGATGGACTGATTGATCGATCAATGGTCAAGTAGGGTGCTTCAATTGTTGATTAGTGTATTGTGAAATTATAGGAACTAGTAGATTAGTTGGGAGCTCCAGTCAACGAGTCAACATAAGTCAATTGATGGTGGTGAGAGTCACTTCACAATTACTAGAAACTAATGATAAAATGAATTAATTGATAATTAATAGGTATAAATAGCTATAAATGTCTATTTAGTGGAATTCACTTATAAATAAGTTTGTTGTGATTTTTTTATATAATAATTAAGCTTGAAATGAATTTGAAGTAAATTGTGTTGCATTAAGTGATTGTTGAATTAGTTTGGTATGTTTATGTGAAGGATTTTGTGAATTCATCATTATTTAATTACGAGCCCTTGTATACATTTTGAATTAGTCAAGAAAGATATTTTTGCGAAGTGTAATTTCTGGGGTCGTATGATTAAGAGTTTGAAATTATAAAAGATTACTCTAGAGCCTATAGAAAAAGGTAGGATAAGTCATTGTAAAGATTAACCTAAAGCTCGTGAAAAAAAAAAGTGATTTTAACTTTGTTATTGATAGGGAAATTCCTAATAAGGAGTTAAGGAGTAGATGTAGGTATGGAGAGAGATACTGAACCACTACAAATTAGTTTGTGTTCTTCCATCTCTCGTAAATATGGAGCTAGACACCAAATCATTATAAACCAGTTTGCTCCTTTCTTTCCCTATCTCCTTTTTGTTCAAGTTTATTTATATTTCAACTTATATTATTAAATGTTTTTTTGTTTAATTTTTTGTAATTTAATCATCTTATTATTATTATATTTTGAGCTTCTATATTTCAATTTATATTGTTTATAATTTTTTCATTTAATTTAAAAGAAAATTTTTAATTAGGTGTAAAAGACTTTTAAAAAATTATAGTCACCTAATTTATTCCTTCCTCACCCCCTTAGGTTAACCAATAATTGATATAAGAATAAGGACTCACATAGATACATTTATAATGAAATAGTGGGTGTAAGGGCATTATGATACATTGTGATAATTTTGGTAGACTCCCTTATTTTGACAATAAAAATTAAAGAGGTTGAAATTTTTTTCTTTTGGCTATAGGTGTTAAGTTTTGGGAAATTGTAGAGAACGAGCCTTATATCCATTAAAAACAATAGTTGTAGATAATAAAGAGAAAATAATACGACAAGATGAGAGTGAATCAAATAATATAGACAAAACACTTATTACCCTTAATTGTAAAGTTGTACATATCTTATTTTATGCAAATGCAGTGATAAGTTTAATAAAGTTCTATTTTTTAATCCATTCAAAAGATTTGATACATATTAGAGAATACCTATGAAAGCACTAATTAAATTGAAGAAGAGGAGCGTGAGAATGAAGAAGTGACTCACATATGCTTCCAAAATGATGAGGTACAATCTAATTTAAATTCTTATAAAGGTAATGATGAGGAACCTATATGTTTAAATTCAAATAATAATGATGATGACTGTGTTGATAAGTTAATTTATAATGAATTAGTTAGATGCCTAAAAGCTATGATAAAGAAAAAGAAAAGGATGTCTTTGAAGTATAAGAAAACATTCAAATTATTATATGCATGCAAATTAGAAAATAAAAAGTTAAAACCTTAATTTAGATTCAATAAGTGAAAATAAGAATAGTGTGAAAAATTTAGAGGATGAGAATGCATCATTGAAAATAAAGTACAATCAAATAATATGGATAATGGTGACATGTAAAGATTAAGAGATGAAAATACCTCTTTAAAAAAGGAGTTAGAAAGTGTTAAGAACTCATTGTCTTGTTTCACTGAAGAAAAGAAAAAATTCAAATACTTGCTAGGTACATAACAAAAAATCAAATGATATATTTTGTTTAGGATTTATCTAAGAAAGTGCTCCATCAAGTAGTAAGATCACATTTATTAAAGAAAAGAATTTAGATCAAGAACATATACCCAAACCATTTTGTAAAAATATTGTATCATCATCTAAATCAAGGCAAAGCGACCCAATACATATCCATGCTCTTTATATGCATGTACACAAGGTTAGAAGGATGACATATAATAAGATAAGACCTAGAAATGAACCACATCAACATAGAAAAAATACCTATACTACATAATAATACCATATACCTAGGAGATATAATGACTCAAGATCTAGATTTACATATAGTCATACACACTTTTTTTGCAATTATTTTGTAAATATTAAGGACATGTGGAAAGGTTTAGATATGATAGGTTAGGAAGTTGGAATTGCAGGAATATAGCTAAATCCAAGGACCTAAGTTAGTATAGGTACCAAAAATTTGCTAAAGTTTATTTTTAAGGTCAGATGACTTCAAAGGTATCTTGAAGATTAAAAGATAAATCCCAAAACATATTATTGAACGAAGTGAGAGAAAAAATGAAATGATGAATTAGTGATACATAAAAAATAGAGGGATATGATCTCTTCGATGCTATGTTGGATGTTTTTGTTATATGAAGTGAAATTGAATAACTCTTGATAATTTGAATGATCATATTAAATGGAATTTGATTATTTAAAGGATTAAATAATTTTGAGTCATAGAGTCTAATTTTATTTTAGAACAATCTTAGGATTTATTTTGGCACATGTTACGTAGATAAAGGATAATGTTATGAACATCAATTCTACATGACTAAATTGTTCGTGACTAGAATAAAATTGGAAGTCATGTAAAATTATGTGTGAGTACGTTTTGTAGAAAGAATTTTTAGATGCCTTGTATAAAGGAACATGTAGAAGTAGTGTAGCATACTTAGATGTTAGATGTTGATGGTAACTTTTGAGCTAGATTGTTAAATTATCTATGTGACATTTAGATCTTCCTTGTGATCACTTTTCCTTTTAATGCTTATAAATTTGCATATATATATATATACTTTTTTTTTTTCAAAGGGTAGATTCGATCATTTTGATGATATTTAATGATTTTTACTTACGTTGTTTTTAACCTTATGAAAAGAGTTAAAAAGTTTGTTAATGTATTTTAATGTTTCATATTAGACATCATTTGTACCTTTAATTATGTATGCCATATTTGATGTATTTTGTAGTAATGATTTTTTCTTATTAAATCCCCCTGTTTGGATTTTTAATGATTTTAGAATGATACGTGATTGACATTTACATATTTTTCACATGACATTTAAATTTGGATGACTCATTTTTTGATGCTTATACGTTGACACATTTATACTCTTCCTATTATTGAAATAAATGGTGATATTAAATTGTTTATAGAAGAAGTTTAGTATCTTTGATAATTTTTTATTATGTTCAATCTATGAAAAGGAAAATTTACAAAATCAATGAAATAAGAAAGAGTTCTTATAATGTTGAATGGTATATTCTATATTGTTATAAAAAAATGGAAAATTTTGATAGTTTATTAGCTCATATTAGTGTTTTGTGATATATAAAATTAGGGAGAGTCTAATTATTTAAATTGTTTAGATTAAGTTTGATTTTTAAGTTGCTTATGATTTGATTGTTGAGTTATTTAGGCCTTGTTTTGATCAAGGGAAAGTTTTAATAATTCTAATAAATTTTAAGTTTTTATAGATGCTATCTTATACTATGTTGATTTTTTTTTTTAAAAAAAAAGGGAGGTAGTAGTCTTATGCAATTATTATTACTAGTGCTCATGATCGCTTTCATATTTTACTATTCCTTGATATGTTACACTTAGGATGAGTTTGAATTTTTTAAAAATTATAATGTATGAACTTAAGGGGAGTTTGCAAATTTTGATTGATATTGATAAAATATTATTAATTTAGGGAGAGATTTGAATTTTAATGATAATGATGTCATTTCAATCTTTTTTGTGATTGAAATGAGTTTTGAACATAAATGTTAAGGTATGTGTTTTAGATAAGTGATGATAAGTTTGAGATTTTTGTGATATTTGATGATGTGATATTATATAAAGAAAGAGCATGTTTGTAAGTGATTTTAACAATTTTATGCAAACTTATGTAAATTTAAGTGGTATTGGAGTCATAGGACTTATTATGTATATGTTTAGAACTATTTTGATAACTCTTGAAAGAGGGAGAAAATGTATGATCTTAGTTTAAGAGGGAGTAAAATGGTTTTTATTTGTATATATCTTTCCTTTTATGTTTTTCTAATATCACATAGTTTTTTCATTATTAAAAAAATGGAGATTGTCAACCAAGAGTAGTTCCACCTATATTTTAATGATGACAAAATAATACTATTAATGGTTTTAGTGTGTCTAATGTTTTGAAAAGTTAAATTGTTGAAAAGGAATTTAGGAGATATATTTTGGAACTTCAAAGCATAAAATGGAAGCTTATAAGGAACAAAATAAAGGAGCCTTAAAGTGAAAAATGAAGCATATGATGATTAAAAGAAAAAGGCTTAAGTTAAAGATCAAGATAGAATTTTAATAGGTTATTTTTTGTAAGTTTTGATGTAATTTAATTTTGATCCTTTTATTATGTTGAAAGGGCTTTAATCATGCATGTTACATTCATATTTAGTATTTTTACATACAGGTCACATAATCAAGAGAAATTATGTGTGATCTAATTTTAATGATCCTCTTGATATACAAATATGCGTTTAAAGAACTCGGTTGATGTGTATTAGTGGTATGTATGAAAAGAAGTGGTTGAAAATGATAGGATGTCTTTTAAGGCTAAAGTGTGTGTAAACGTGTTAGATTGTGTAAATGTGTTAAAATTTGTACGAAGAAGTGTTTGAAAATGCTAATATGTGTTTTAAGGTTATATTACGTGGATGAGCTCATTATTTTAATTAAGTATTCGTGAATGTCATAATTTGTTTTAGGATAATTATGTGTTGGGATGTGAACAATGTGTGAAAATCAATTTATTTGTGGATTGGTAGACTAGTGGAAGTCGACTAGCTACTGGTTAACTAGTGTGATTAGTTGTGGTCGATTAGTAGTTCATTTTTGCAAGGATTGATCGACCAATAGGATGGACGGGTCGACTAGTTAGTGGTTGAAGAGTGTGCTTCAATAATTGACTAGTGTGTTACAAAGTTATAATGACTGGTAGACTTATAAGGAGCACTTATCGACTAATGCTTGAGCATAAGTTTGCTGACGGTGGCGAGAATCAAGTTGTAAAGATTAGAAATTAATGGTAAAATGAATTAATTTTTAATTAATGGGTATTAACAACTATAAACGCTAGTTAATGGAATTCACCCATAAATAAGTGTATTGTGATGTTGTTTATGCAATACTTAAGTCTAAAGTGAATAAGAAATGAATTATGTAGCATTTAAGTGATTATTGAGTTAGTTTGGTCTATTTATATGAAGGTTTTAATGCATTCATCAATGTTGAAGTGTGAACCCCTTATATATACTTTAGGTTGGCCAAGAGAGAAAATTTTGTAAAATGCACTTCGTCTATAGTGCAATTGTAAGTTTGTAATTGTAATGAGTTACTCTAGAACCTGTTGGAAAAAGGGAGTAATTGATTGTAAGGGTTATCCTAAAGCAAATAAAAAGGGAAATTATTATAAATTCTTTTTTTTTCAAAAATTTAAATTTAATTAATTAATAGAATAGAAGTTGTTCATCAAGATACTATCACCACCCTTCCCAACAAAGTTAATGTGAAGTATGCAGAGCTAATATATGCCATTCTATAAGTAAATTAGCATCTTAAGACCTAAACAACTTCTCAGCTGAAATTTGAGTCAATGAGCCTTTAGCAAATGAAGCTTCCTCCTCTGGATTACGCGTCATCAGCTTCTTGAGACACCAGTTATCAATGATCACCTCAGAGCAAGTTAATTGATTAAGACGTGAATAGATCACCTCTCGCATCCATTCCAATTCCTACCTAGTGAAATCTAACCTTATTCTTCGTTTTTGGCCATGCCTAATATTATTCCACTCCTTTCATATTGCATACTCTACACATCAAAATTCTATCCTATACACTATATAAGCACCTGTTAGAAGGTAGCTCGGCTATATCAACTAGTTAATTATTTGCTCCCAATTGTTCATCATTATGTGATGGTTGTACCACTTATGCAACTCCTCCTATAGAGCTGCATATATGAACACTTAGAAAATAAGTGATCACAACTTTCCTTTTCTAAAATGCATAAGCAGCAGTCACCTTCAAAATATGGTGAATCACGACATTTGTCCAAGGTACCTAATCAATTGAGGATGGCAAGCTATAAAATAAAGGAGGCTTTTGGTAATCTCCACTTAAAACAAACTAGACCTTACCTGGGTATTGAAGACCCTAATTCTACAAATAATTGTCTACAAGATTTTGTTGTAAACATGGCTGATTGATGCTTAGTCAAGATGATATCATCCTCCCTATTTTGGTTAGCTAGGCTCCTTAATAAAAAACTGGTTAAATTGGTTAGCTTTCCTAGTGTTTTTGATCCATTCATTCGCATTGATTAAAACTTTATTATTGATAGTAAAATTTCCAATAAGGAGTTAAAGAGTAGATGTAGGTGTGGAGTTACACATCGAACTACTATAAATCAGTTTTCACCCTTCTCTCCTTATTTCTTTTATTTTCAAGTTTATTTTGTTTCAAGTCATATTATTATTAATATTTATCTATTTATTTTTTTCCTAATTTAATCATATTATTATTTATTATATTTTAAACTCTTTTATTTCAATTTATATTGTTTATAATTTCTATATTTAATTTAAAAGGAAATTTTAACTAGGTGCAAAAGACTTAGAAAAAATTAGAGTTGCCTAATTCATCTCCTAGGTGCCATATAGGGACCAACAAAGTAAAATGCTATCAATTTCATGCCTACTATTATGGTGGAAACTGCAATATAAATTATTATATCGTTTTCCAAGGTTGATGACCATGGTTTTTGATTAATTAAGCTAAACCATTATCTATGATATATATTCAAACATTATGTTTGATGATGTGTTGAACCTAGGAAGATCTTCCTTAATCTTTCCTTTATTCTCAATTTTAGTTCACTCTACTTGTGATTTTTTTTATTAGTTTTCTTAACTAACGATGTGCCTATCTTTCTAATCTCATTATTTTTATTAGTCAATCTTCTTAAATTTCACTTGAAATCTTCAAGATCAAGATATTTATATGCTCATATATATACTCTTAAAACTTCAAGGTCATGTTTTATATAGAGTTATGAAAGGGTTTTTAGAGAAGGGTACTCCTATGACCCTTATATCAAGTCTTGGGATTTAGGTTACCTAAAATTTGAAATGCTATAAATAATCACTTAACCCCCCCCCCCCCCAAAAAGTTATAGATATTAAATAGGTACTCTTGATCTACATTTGTTGCTAGTAAAATGTGATATGAGCCTAACATTTAACTATTGGAATGTGGTAATTAGTGTAAGAGGTAATGTTTGAAACCATGATTTTACTACACCTATTAAAATGGAAGAGAAGGCCTTGTATTTAATGATGTTAAGCATCATGTAGAACTAGAATTTCTCTATATCTACATATATGATCAATGAGGTCATGCATACCAATATAAGTATCTAAGGTTGGAATCCTAAATCAACTTAATAATTGTTTTGCTAAAAATAAAGGATTAAATGGTTGTTAATTATTATACTAGGCCTTATTTATTGTGTCTTAATGGCATTGACTACAAGGATGTGACAGTGCTCTTTCTAATAATAAAGTGAGATGAGATTCTACCACCCTTTTTATATCAATTAATTGACCTTTTTTCATAGCGTCTTGATCATAATAATTTGGTTATGATTTGAGAAACTGAATTATTCACTAACTTAGGTAGGTATGAGTGACTTCAAAGGGTTAATAGATGGTTCAATTAATAGGTATCCATTGCTCTTTTTTTTATATTGAGATATCTTATGTATTTAGGAGTTTAATCAAATAGGAATACATAAATTTCAAAAAGTCAATAAATACTAAGTCAAATGATGTAGAATGAAATTTAGGTGGGCTTATTGGATTGATTTAAGCTTTGTAAGCTTGCAAAAGGCTTGCACAAACACATAGTGAATGTACTAGGATTTTTTTAGATAAAAACAATTTCCTCAAGTTAATTAAAGCTAAAGGTGCTGGGTATGTCAAGAAAATTCTAAATGTAGATTAATGACAACAATGTGTATATTTATCCAGTGTGTCTCCTTATATAAATGGTCATTCAAGAAGTAGAATTAAAAAATAACTATCAAAGTAGAGTTTAAATCTAATTTTATTAGGAAGCTCGACTACTTGTTCGTTTGGATTCTATTAGCCCCTATTACACCAAAGAGGGGATGAATTATTTGCTTTAAAAATTTCTTCTAAGTTATTGGACCTATGTTCACTAATTACTCTTAACGTGGAAGCTTAAATAATTAAATAAACAACATATGAAATTAACTCAGAAGATAAATAAGCAATTCTATAATCAATTTAAACAACAATACAAATAAGGTAAACAACTTATAAATTAATTCTTGAAATTAAAAGCGTAAGGGAAGGGGAAGACAATCAATTTATACTAGTTTGGATATAATCAGTTTCTTCTACATTCAATCCCTAACAACTTGTTGAAAATTTCACTATAACAATCACAATTATAAATCCTTTTTCAAGGTTTCATGATAAACTTTACAATACTTTTTCAAGCTTCAAGGATAATTTTTCTCTCTTCTTTTTCCAAGGTTAAAGAATAAGCTTACAGACTCTCCTTTTTAATGGCTCAAGGATAATACAATTTTCTAATTTATTCTTATCCTAAAACACCTTCCAAAATGTTACTCTTTAACTTACCAAGGTATTTAGAGAGCTCACACACACATAACACAACACCTATACAAAACTCAAATAACACTTAATCAAAAACTTATAAACAATACTTAATTTCTCTATATGATTGATATACTTGAATGATAAAACACTCACAAGAACACCTATTTATAGCCCAAAATTGGCCTCCTAGCTATTTACGACTGTTATTTATTGTTTATTTTCATAAAACATAAGTTACTGTTAGTTTTTAGTCATTGCTGCATGATTTTCTCTTTGGCTAGTCAACTAATGCATTCATTGGTCGACTAGTGAAGGACTAGTTGACCAACAAATGAACTAGTTCTCACACCATTTTTCACATCAAATTCATTCCAAACATATATAGGTCGATTGAGAAGAGCAAATTTAATTAAGTTGAAATTAATTATGAAGTTTTAGAAATTTCAACGGTTAAATATATGATATTTAGTTTTATTAAGATTAAATTATAATTATAATTAAAGTGAGATTTTAATTGTAATTATATTTAATTTTATTATTAAGAAGGATCTTATATTTGTTTACATAAAAGGAAGAAATATAAGAAAACTAGCACTTTGCATTTTTTTTCCTCTTAATTATTAAATTTCTGCAAAATTTGGTTTTTGAATATGGTTAGAGGCCAGATATGTGTGCGAATACAGTGTTTCTTTTAGCAGGATTTGAAAAGACGGAAATATAAATAAAATTTCAAAATAAGGTACGAATTTCGATTCGTACTTTATTATATTTATGATTTTATCTTGTTATAGTTTAAAATGATCTTGACTTTTGAAAAATCAAATACAATTTTTTGTTTTGCTTCTTCTGCAAGCAATGCGATCGCCTTCTAATTTTTTTGACAAGATATTCAATATTTTCGACAAGAAGACTGTTTAATGAACTAGAATTCATAGTAGCAATGAAGTCCCTATTTCATATCCATAATGTCAATAGTAACCGATAAATCTATTGCAACATTACCCATTGTCTGAGGTATCACTAGAAATCCCAAAGTTATAAAGAAGTTGGACTGCCAAAAATAATTTACAGGTACATTTTCTTACAGGCAATATAAATTTTTTAATCCAAGATCTTAAATAGCATGTGAAAAGATATCGTTTTGGTTGTTTATGTAGAAGTGAAGGTTATTTATTTGTCATCTTTCATTGATAAAAAAATTAAAAATCGAATGGCAAATAAAAGAAATACTAATATGCCAAAACGCATCCCGTCGAAACCGTCTGCCATAAGACGAATCTATCCAACGTGGATGCACCTGATCGAAGAACCAAGGCACGGATTTTCTATGCCACATCACTTGCATAACTAAATATTTTTTGGTAAAAGCGGTCGACTTCGTATGACATTGGCCGAATAAATCAATTGTAAAAATATTAATTTCAAAATGTGTTTAACTCTGTGTTTTCATTTTCGTAGCATACTCAATACCGATTAATACACGTTGTACTAGTTAAAAAATGGTATAAAACCTTAAAAAATAGTACTGAAAATATCAGTTAATACCGATCAATATTTCGAGTATTGACCGGTATCGAAAAATTTTTTAAAATTTTATTTATTTATTTGTTTAAAAATTAAGTTAAAAATTACTCAATATAATATATTTATAAACTATTTTACAAATTTTATAAAATTTAATGATTGGTTTGTAATTTTAAAAAATTATTCGAAACGATACTAATATTGACTAGCATCAATATAATACTATTTTTAAAATAAATTTAATACTGATACTGATATAATATTTAAAACACTAATTTAACTACATGGTCAGCTATAATGATAAGTTACCAGCAGATTTATTAATATAAAAATATTATTATATTAACAATATTATCAATGTAGCGAGGTCCTTTCATAATTTCATAATTAATATGAATTCAATATTTTTTATATGTTAATATGTATGATTTATAGTATATAAAATATTTTATTATTATAAAACTTATTAAATTAATGACAAATTGATGTCAACTTTTCGGCCGACTAACTATCATCAATTACAGCAGAGCGAGGGAAACCAAGACGTAAAATTGAACCTTTCCACCCCAATTTATGAATCAAGTATCTTTTGAGGGTTGGAATAGTTCAATACCATAAGCCTGAAGTCAACACCAATAATCAATTAGAGAAATAAGGCGTTTATTGAGATGAACGTAGGATCATTCACTGCCACACAAAGGCACTTGCACATTAAATGCATCATAAACTAAAGCACTTACATACAGAAATTATTGAGTTTCTTGCATCTCACTCTCTTACATAATTAAGAAGTCTGCCAACCATATTAAACTAACGGTTTCCACTGAACACATACACATATTATACCATCACCACAATTTTTATTCTGTTTGGTACATCGGAAGAGCACACTTATTTAGTATTGCTTCATGTCTGAGCTTGAGTGAGGTGAGCATCAATATCTTTACTGCAGTGGACTACAAACTCAAGCAACGTGGTCGGATCCGGGATGTCAGGGTTCAGCTTCTCGTACAGAAGAGTCCACTGAACCACGCTTCCTTCGCCACTGGGTTTGGGAGTGGCTTGAACTATGAGCCTGAAGTCCTTGTACTCCTTCATAAGATCCCCCTCTATGACTCTGAAGGTTGTTGAATTTTTCTGATCGTCTATGGCTTCTACTATCTCCTTTGCAACTTTCTTAACCCCATCTACAACAATTAATACAAAGTTGTCGACAAATGGAAAAATTGTCAATTCCCAGAAATCGAGCACTTAACCAAACAGGAGTTGTCAATCCTTTGGATCAACAATTTCTTTCGGCCCATGTCCTGTTGTTATGACTATATATAAATATTATATTCATCTTTATAATCTAGCTGAAATGTTTACTAAAGTTTGTTTAGTTAAGGGTCAATCTAGTTAATATCTTTCTTCTTCTCAATCTTCGATAAAGGAAGACAGTAGGAAAATGCAAACTTCAAACGCTTGCTAACTAGCCATCATCCTCATTTTGATATAATTTATTAACTTGACAAATAAATCTTGGTAGAAAGCAGAGACTTTAAACTCTTTGATGCCAGCAATAAAAAGTGAAAAAGGCAAGAAATGAAGAAATCGGTAACTGTGTAGCTAATCTTCTAAGTGGAGAGAAGATCAGCTACACATATTAGTAGTTCAAGTTCTTACATTAAGCCAGGCATAAATGGATCTTAAGAGACTATCACCGAAACGATGATCCTTTAGCTATCTTGTATCTAGTTGAAGTACTTAGAAGAAACAACTATAAGTACCACAATTAGCATATCGATTATAGAAAAACCATAAATAGGAGAGGAGTCCCAAGATTGAAAAATCGCAATATCAAGTTTGATCTTTTCGTATGAACATGATCTTAAGCAGAGGATACACATACCGTGAGTATAGTTCCAGGTGATGACGGTCCCCTGTTGACCCCAGTCGCCTTCATGAAGATCAACGCCATGTATCTTGTCAGGGCTCATGTTATTCACATGATGTGGTCTGCAACTGAAGACATCGTGAAATTTGGCGGCTGGAGCTTTGATCTCTACATTAGCCTCCAACTTTCCCGAGAGACTCATGGTCTTTGAGCTGATAATAACCGTCAAAAGCTACAGTCAAGTCTATGATGACTATTAGAATAGATCGATCTGGATGCTATGAAAGAACATCGCAACGTTTTCCTTTATATAGACGCAGACCTACAAGACGTCAATAAGTGATGGGTTTGGAACTTATTTAATTTTATGTTTGTTTCCAAAAACACTCCCCAACCATTAGGTATCATAAATATTATTGAATAAGTAACTAATTTTTTACAATGAAAAAACATGATTAAATATTATAAAGCTTGATAAACAGAGGCCAAATTCAAGTACATTATAGATTAAATGAGATTAGGAAGCAATTGGGAAGTCCCCGCGAGTTGGGGGTTCTCACAGCAACGCGTGGATTAATTTCACGCGGATCACGTCACTTTTTAAATTAATTTAACTGTTTTATCGTTTTTTGTCTTTTTATATATTTTGTATTATTTAAAGGTGGTTCCATACGAATCACATCACTTTTTAAATCCATTTTACTGTTTTATTTTATTTTTATTTATTTTATCATTGTTTAAAAATATAAATATTTTTATATAATATTAAATACATTTTTACATTTTTACCCTCAATTTCTTTATAAATTTATAAAAAAAATCTTATATACAAATACAGAAATACCCCAAACTAATTAGAAAATTATCAGAAAACCACTATTTTGGGGGCTCCCTAGTAATTTCATTTAGATTATTTGTTCATAAATTCTTATTAGTTATTTTTATTGATTTCTTATCGATCACTTATCTGTTTTCGTGTGAACGTTTTAACTCCAAATCTATAAGGTTAAAGTAGGGAATAGGTATCCATGATGTCCATTTCTCAATATATGTATAGGACATAATGTTTAACTATGTAGTATTCTATTCATGGTCTTGTTATTTTCATATAGAAACTAGTCATGTAGTCATCCCCAATATATATAACATAACCTCATAAAACCATCTAATATTTGTTTAAATGAAAGTAGTTTTTACAATTGCACAATGTTATTCACAGGAATTAAGAAAGTATCACTTAAAAAGTTAGAAAACATCAATAAATAAGTATTTCCAAACATCATAGATATCTAAAGATAAATTTAAATTACATAAAATATTATTGAAATTTTAATATTTATAATACCAGAAGAGATCCTAGATAATTGCACTAAAAATTCTATGTATATAAAAAGTCAACTTTATTCTTTGAAACTGAATTTGTTTTAGAGAAATATGATAACTTAATTATGCGTTAGACGTATGTTTGCTCATAATTTTATTTTGACCAGTTTAAAAAGCACTCTTGCTCCTTATTGTCTTCTTTCATATTGCCTTTTAACTCCCAGCGAAAAATTTTATGACGCTGGATTAAGAATTGCACTAATACATTAAATTTAGGGAATATTTAGTATTGTTGTTAGTTTTGATTTTTAGTTTTAGTGGTTTTGTTTGTTTTTTATTTTTATATTATTTTTTTAGTTTTTATGTTTTATTAGTATGTTATTTTTTCAATTTCTGTACTTTTTTCAATTTTTGTACCATTTTTTCAATTTTATGTTAAAAATAGAAACAAAAAATAAAAATAAAATTCGTTTTCAAACATGCTCTTAATTACTGGCGTATTTGTTTGCATATCATATTGATAAAGTACGGGTTCTTCTATTATATTTATTACAAATATGATTCATACATACACACAAAGAATATATATCAATAGGATTTTGGTATTATGGCACAAATGTAATACACATCTTCATCTAGTAAGATTGAAGGCAAAAGGTTTACATTGTCTTTCAACATTTTAAAAATGATTTAATTTGCTCCCTAATTTTTTAAAGAGTATCGCTGTGTCCCATAACATTTGTAAAATAATACGAATTGCCTCCTAAACATTTACTAAGTTGACTTTTCTGTCAGTCAATTATTAATTACACATACGTGACATGTTTACATGATAATGTGGGATCGAAATATAATACTAACATAGATTTTTATATAAAAAAACATAATTATGACTCGATCTAAAACTGAAATAAAAAATATTAAAATAATTATTTTAAAAAATTCACATCAACATTATATTTGGATTCTACATTGTCATATCAGTATGTCACATGTGCATACTTAATACTTAACTAATAGAAAGGTCAACTTAATAAAGATTTAGGGGGTAATTTGTACCATTTTACAAATATTATAGAATAAAATAATTTCTCTTAAAACGTTAGGGAATAAATTGAACAATTTTATAAATGTTAGGGAGTAAAGCGGCACCTCTTAAAACGTTAGGAGGCAAATTAAATCACTTCTAAAACATTAAAGAGTAGAGTAAACATTTTACTAAGATTGAATTATAATAATTTTAGAGAAAGAAATATTTGTCAAGATTTTCAATTTCTACTAAAAGTACACAAAGTTTATATTTCCAAATAATTTAGTAGATGCCCGAGCCATTGAGTATGAGTGATACATTTGAATGAATGGAAATTGTTCTAAAAAGATAAGATTGTGCAAAGTGATACATTTGAATGAATGGAAGCTATTTTCAAAAAAAGATAAAAGTTATTTTAAAAAAATAAGATCGTGCAAAGTGATACATTTGAAAGAATGGAAATTATACTAAAAAGATAAAGATCATGCACTTTTTAAGGATCTACAGTTTTAGGGACAATAGCACAATACATTTTTTACCTAAAAAGTTTTACAATGATGCATCAATATGAATTGCTTGCTGACTGCTGTCAAAAGAGTG
>JAOXYD010207218.1:0-20892 GCA_028565735.1 Pinacopodium congolense
AGAGTTTGCTTCAAATCTATGCAGATGATATCAGTTTTAGTACTACTAAAGAACTTTTATATCAAGATTTTACTAAGTGTATGATTAGGGAGTTTAAGATAAGCATGATGGGAGAATTAAACTTCTTTCTTGGACTCCAAATCAAGCAAATGAAGGATGGCATTTTCATCAATCAATCGAAGTACACAAGAGAATTGTTTAAGTAGTTTGGCATGCATCAAACAAAATCATTGGGAACTTCGATGACCACATCCACAAAGTTCAATAAAGATGAAGATAAGAAAGAGGTGGATATAAAATACTATAAAGATATAAATAGTAGTTTGTTATATTTAACTGCTAATACACCAGATATTATGTTTAAGTACTCTACTAGAGAATTTCATTTATTAGTTGTTAAATGCATTTTGAGATACTTGAGAGGTATATTGCATTTAAATCTTTGGAATTCTAGAAACGCATGCTTAGACTTGGTTGGTCATTCGAATGTTGATTATGCATGAAGTTTGTTAGATAGAAAAATTACATCGGATTAATATCATTTCTTATGTAATACATTAGTTTTATGGTTTTGTAGAAAACAAAATTCTGTTTCATTGTCTACGGTAGAAGCTGAGTATGTCACCTCCGGTAGATGTTATACTCAAGTTTTATGACTTCAACAATAATTTAGAGATTATAGTCTAAAACTTCATAAGATTCCAATAAGATGTGATAACACTAACACTATTTATTTACCAAAGAATCCCATTCAATACTCTAGGACTAAGCATATAGACATTAGGTATCATTTCATTAGAAATCATGTTCAGTATGGTGACATTGTACTTGAATTTGTTGATACCTTACTCCAATTAGCAGATATTTTTACTAAACCCTTATGTGAAGATCGTTTTTTCATGATTAGAAGAGAAATTAACATGATAGATGATCATTCTTTATAATGTGTGTCTTTTCAAGGACAATCCATTTTATTCATATGTTTATGTCTTTTATGTTGATTCCAAAAAAGGGGGAGAAGTATGTTTGATATTATATCTCTTTTAATCTTTTACTTATTGCATGAATTGAGTGGGAGCTGGACTTTAAATTAATATTTGTTGTGAACCTTGAATTATTGTTTGATTTAGGGGGAGATTAAAAGCATGATGATGTAATATTTGATTTATAATGTGTAAGCTTAATTTTCATAATATCACATGATTTTATCATCACTAAAAAGGGGGAGATTATTAAACCAAGGGAGGTTTCACCTTATTTTTATGATGATAAAAAAACTATTACTAATGTTATGTTTAAGTGTATTAAAAGATAGGTGTTTTGGAAGAAGTTCGAGTGTATTCGATAAAGGAGTCTCGGAGCTTAATAGGAATTCATGAAGATCGTATATGAAGTCTCATGCCTTTTGATGAAGTGAATTAGTTTCAATATAGGTTTTCTATGTAGTTTTTCTTGATTAGTTATTGATTATTCATGAGGCTCATTCATGCATACTTGCATTCATAACTTAGAAAATGCATATAGGAGCATAATCAAGAGGACTTATATATTTTGATATGTGTGCATATGAAAAATCCTCTTGATTTATGTTTTGGTTAAATAAGAATGCATAAGTTAATAAGATTAGTATATTAGTATGAATTAGATAAAATTAAGTGTTTTGACTATATGGTCTATAGTCTGTTGAATTTTTGTTTTTATGTAATGTATGTTAGATGATTAAGTGTAGTTATTGCTATATGTTATGAGGAGATCAACCGAACAGCTATCGATCGATTAAATTAAGTGTATCGGTTGACTGAATGCTTAAGTCTGGTCAATTGGTTGACTGAACGTCATCCATAGGTAGACCAAATGTCACGATTACAGAGGAAAATATCTGGAACGGTAATATGTGTTTAATGCAAGAATAACATTGAAGATTTGTTGATTAACGACTAATTGATCAGATTAAGTGTATAAATAGACGTGATTAATAGGTGGTTAACATATAATTGAGTATTTTGAGATTTTCGACAATTATTTTAAAGCCTTTTAGTATATTGGTATTTGTGTGAAATTGTGCAATGTTTTTGTACTATGCATTCATCATTTTTTTTTATTGTGAGAGCCTCTTTTATATTTAAGCGTTTTTTAGTAAAGCACCTTTAATGAAGTTATTCTTGATCCTTAGAAAAAGAATGAGGGAAGGTTATCATTGAGTCATAAAAAGGAGCTTGTAAAGTTGTAACTCTTGATTACTTGAATAAAATCATCTCAACAGGTTGTGTTTGGAACTAAGCACAAGGGCAAGTGGACCGCTTTGAACTAGTATAAATTAATGATGTATTTATTCTCTATGCCCTTTTAATTTTTCATATTTACTTTATCTTGTTTGTTTAATGAGTTAATATTGTTTAAGCTTTCGTAATTTAGATAAAGTACTTGTGTTTTTCAAAATAAAATTTCATCACCCAATTCACCCCTCTTAAGTGCCATATAGGACTAACATAAATAACATTAATAGGTTTTCTTTTTTAATCATTCTTACCTTACTCTCTTCTTTTGGAGTGTGCCTTCTTAAAAAATTTGTTAAACGTTCTAATGAGAAGTGTCATGTCATCAGCACTATCTTTCGAATAACTCCCTCCTTCACTAGTTTCTTTTTTCTTGGCTTTGAATGCCAAGTTCTTCATTTTTTATGTAGCTTCCTCCTTTTTTTCTTTTGACTCCTTCATCATCATTTTATGAGTAAGCATTGAATCTATCACTTATTCCAAAGGTAAATCATTAAGGTCTTTAGCCTCTTAAATGGTAGATACCTTTACCTTGGAAAAAAAACCTCAAAATCTTTGTAATAAGTTCAACATTTGAATATGGTCTTCTTAGACCCTTTAATATGTTTATGATGTCAATGAATATAGTATATATGCTAGAAGTTCTTTCATTATGATGCATTAAAAAAACTCATATTGATGAATGAGGATAAACATCTTACTCTCTTTCACTTGGTTGGTACCTTTATGTGTAACCTCTAATGTATGCCAAATTTATCTAACCGTTTCATACATGAACAATCTATTGCATTCACTTCTACTTAATATAAATAAAAATGTGAACTGCTCTACTATTTATTGAAACTAGTCTTTCATCTTATATGTTCCACTCTTCCTTCACCCTTGGTATTCTTTCACCATTTTCCACCTTAATAAGAATGTGTGGTCCTTCACTTACTATATCTTACAATTTAACATTTTTTGCTTGAAGGAAAAACTTCATCCTAGTTTTTCAATGTAAGTACTAATTCCCATTAAAAAATGGCATCCTATTGACATTTAAACCCTGACGACTACATGAACATAGGAAATATGTCGTAATGTATGCTTACTTATAATTTTGTTATAAATTAATGTAAATGTAATACCTACGCTCTGAAACCAATTGTAAGCCTAAAAAGGTACTCAAGAGAGAGGGTGAATTGAGTGATTAAAATTTTCTAAACTAATTATATTAGCCACCTAAACCAATTCAAAATAAATGCAATCACTAAACTAATATTCAACCTAAGATGATATGCAAATGAAAATGTCAAATAAATAACAATGAAGGCAATTAAACAAACCACAAAACAAAAAAAAAAAGGTTAAGAGTTAAGGGAAGAGAAGAACACTGTAATTTATAAAGTTTCACCTACTCTAAAAATAGACTACGTCCTCTCTCTAGCTACTTGTTGGAAATTTCACTAACTAATAGAAAACAAGTATAATCTTCTTATAGGGTGAAGAGTAACCCTTAAAAGAAATAATCTTCTTCTTGAAGTGAAAAGTAACCTTTTAACAAATCTTTTTATAGAAAAGATGAGCCTTACAATTAACTAATCCAACAATTCAATAGTTCCCTTATAAGTAACCAAATTCATCAAAAGAGGTGTTTCACTTAAAACACAATTAAAATAAGGACTCTATACTTTCAATAAATGATATGATGCAACTAGGATGCACTTAACATCTTAAATAAACTTTATATGGAAAGATTGGTGCACTAAAACTTATATATATGATGAAAATTTCAGTGAAAAAATGATATTAACCAAATCTATAAAGTTTTGGTTAATGTGAATATAATTGCTTCCAAACACCAAAATGAGCCACTAAAAATTTAGGTAAATGATCATTGAAACCATTGAGACCTTAAACAAGTAGAATATAATAATGTGGAAGCAACCAATTCATATTTAGGCACTTAACTATCTGATGGAATGCTTGAACATGCAAATCTGGATAGTTTTGATATATTTGACTTTATGAGCTTTAATCTTCCAATATAATCAATTAATGATGCCCAAAATTGATTTATCAAACAATTAAAAACATACACAAACTAAGAAGATAAAAATCAAACACCCAAGAATTGATTTAGGTAGATAAAATTGTGATTAAAGCAAGATCAGGCTAAATAGTGGCAGTTTTGATATATCTAAAAATTTAAAATTCAATGTAATGAAATAAGCACCATAAAATATGAAAATATGATTAAAAAACTTTTTAAAACTTAAATCAATAGAAAAAATAAATAAATTTACAACCTTAGAAATAGATTAAAAAGATGAGAAAAAGGATTGAACCAAGAACGTTGAGAACTTAGATAGCTTTGAGGTTTAAGATGATTTGATCTTGTAAACTTGTTTAGAGTGCATAAAAATTTGATATAAGAGTTTAGTAAAGTTATATAAAGGGTTAGGAAGGGTTTAGAGACATTAGAAACAACAAAAATAACTGTTAGGTTATTAAATTAAAAAAAAAGTTAAAACGTGGACCCCAAACTAGTCATTAGAACATGTCGGCTAGATTAGTCGACCTATCTGGGAAGGTTGGCCGATTGATAGATTTTCAAAATGCACACTAAGTGTTTTAGATCACATCCAACTGATTCTAAACATATAAAAATTAAATTCTTTCATTCCAAATAATTCAAACAAGTTATAAAACAAACTTTGAGACTATATGAATAATGAAAATGATTTAATAACTTTTAAAACTTGAATTGACCTATGTAATGAAAATTTATGCAACTTTATAAATATATATGTAATGAATGATAAATTTTGGGTCCCTAATCAATTGAGCTATAAGTAAAACTTATAAACACATTCAAAACAACCTAACTAAGGTCTTAAAACTTCTGTATCCCTTGTTCTTCCATCAACTTCAAATTTTCCCTTCAAGCTTCAAGCTTTCCATATC
This sequence comes from Pinacopodium congolense, assembly GCA_028565735.1. Classification (NCBI taxonomy): domain Eukaryota; kingdom Viridiplantae; phylum Streptophyta; class Magnoliopsida; order Malpighiales; family Erythroxylaceae; genus Pinacopodium; species Pinacopodium congolense. Next base: position 5,223 of record JAOXYD010207218.1, read on the forward strand.
GAATCATCCATTTAATAAACCTTTCTTTAAATTTCACAACATAGATTTAAATCATTACTAACAATTTTGTTTTGTTATCATCAAAACTAAGATTAGAAACTCTCTTAATTCAAGAAAGAGGTAATGTGATGAATTGTTTTTAAGTGTGCCTTTTAGTATGTCTAAAGGTTTTAAAATATTGTTTATATATGCTTGGACGTATTTGAGTGAAATTATTGATTTCAATTTTGGTTTTTGAATTTTTATGAAAAGGTTTAAGAATAAAAGTTTTTATAATCAAGGCAAAGTCTATATTTGAATAAATTGAATCATTTTGGCAATTGTAAAAGCCTTGATATATGTTTTAAAAGTTTGATAAAGTTGTATTAGATGTTAGGAAAATGTTTGAAGAGTTTAAACTTGGTTTGGATCATTTTATGTTTTTTTAGGACATAAACAATGGTATACAGTGATGGTTGTTTAAAAGAACAATGATGCTGCATTATCTATTCACCATAAATGACAGTTTTAAGATTAACAGCACCATTGATAAACCCAAAAAACACCATTTAGGTCCAATGGCTAGTTTTCTGAAAGCTGCAACTCTAGGTTTTAACTACTTTTTTACCTCCTCAATGGCTATTTCTTGCATCTAGTGACTATTTAAACTTCCTAACACTATATATCAGTGCTCTGGAGCTTTCATAAAAATCTTTATGCCATTTCATTATTATTTCAAGCTCAAAATTTTAGATTCATAAAAGTTTTCATAGTTTAGTGTTTTTTTTATGTTCTTCGATTTTGTTTTTTCACATTTGTTTTTGGTACTTAAAATTTATTGTTCTCAATTTTTTACAAAGTTTTTAAGAGTGTCCTAGAGATTTTTTTTCCCCAATTTTTAAGCTCTCATATTGTTACTTATGCTCTAAAAAACAAATCATTCAAAACGATCTAGTTTTTTGTCTATCATCATTCATCTTCAAATTTCTTGTTTTAAATATATTTTTGACAGTTTTAAATTATTGTTTTTAGTTTTTCTTAAGATTCTCATTAGTGGCAATTGAACTAAAATTTGAATTTTTGAACTTTTATTTTGTCATATTCAAGCTTATAAAGGTACACACATTCAAGCTATCCAGTTTTATATGTTTCATCTTTCATCTTTCATACTCATCTATTATTGTTTAAATCTAATTTTTGCACTTCAAATTTGTTTTTTTATATTGTAAATTGATACATTAAGGTCTCATTTGGTTTATTGCATTGATTTTGTGCCTTTTAAAAGGTTAGAAACGTTGAATTTATAGGATGGAACTTAAACTTTGCAGTTTTGACAGCTTGTGTGTTTCTTATGATAAATATCATTGTTTGATTATTTAATTTCATTTTTGATTCATCAACCAAGTTTTTTTAGGAGACTTTCTATATTATTTATTTGACTCTAAAGGTTTTAGAACAATTTTTATTGCATATGCTTTATTAATACATCATTAGAGGTGTGCTAGGTTATATAATTTGGGGAAATTGATTACATTAATTGTTATTATATTCAATGCTTCTATTTTCCATTAAAATAGAGTTAATAGGTTGCTCTTGATCTATGTTAAACAAGATTTTGTTGCTTCAATTATTGAATGTCAATTTGCATTAGTTTATGCAATGTATGAGTATTAGGAAATGCATAAGGTATAAGTGCTGCATTAATTGCATTTGAGACCCTTATATTGATTTTGATCAAATAATGGTTGAGTTGTGTTTGCTTAAATTGAGGCTTAAGAAAACTTGAATTTAGGGGCTACCTTTATTTGGCAAACTTAAATTTAAGGGCTACATTTGTTGGATTAGATTGAAAATTATTAGTTTTATCTAAAGGGTTATTTTTCTCCTATTTAAGAAAGATTATATTAGGTTCCTCTTAACCCTTTGTTAAACAAGGTTGTGTGGGTTTGTCTTGACCCTTGTTAAATAAGATTTGTAAGGTTACTAAAAAAAGATTATATAGGTTCCTCTTCACCTTTTTTGTGAAAAGAAGTTGTAAGAGTTATTGTTCACCCTAAGGAAGATTGTCATCATTGAAACTTCAATAAGTAGTTGGAGAGTGGATTAGGCAATCACTAGGGATAGTTAAACTGCTATAAATCTCTTGTGCATCTTCTCTCCTTTTTATCTTTATTTTTATTCACTTGTGTTTGACTTATACTTAATTGAATTTGATTGATATTTTCATAAGCATTGGCATTCCATTTTAGGTTGACTTTTGATTTAATGATTGCATATAGTTATAATTGTTCTAGGTGATTTAGTTTCTTTAGTTTAGCAAGAAAATTTTAAACACCCAATTTACCCCTCCTCCTCTTGGGTGCCATAAGGATTATAATGAATAAAATGATGGTGGCAAGGAGAAAGCATTGGATGAAGATCAAGAATGGAAGTCAAAGATCTGAAAACCAAGATTGAATATGTTTAGAATTGTGTTCTTGGTATGAAAACTTATCTTGATCTTAATCAATATCTGAAAGGGCTCACTTTTTCATGAAAATTTGCATATGTATTACATTTAGAATTTTGGTCAAAGTTTTAGAATTCACTTGACTGTGTTTATGGCATTTGCATAATAGTTTGGGTTTAGAATATCATATTAGTATTAGGTTTAATAATTAAAGGAAATTGTTTGAATTGTTTTAAAGAAATTCCCTTGATGTGTCAAATTGATTTGGAAACTTAGTTAAGTGTTTTTAACTGTGTTTGAGTTTATTTTATATGAAAATTAATTTTCAAGAAGTTTGTTCAAGTTTTGAAAATTTTTGAAAAGTTGAAAGTTTATTTGAAATGGAAATTTTCACTAACCAAGGTATAGTTTGTGTTTAAAGTTAATTGAAATACCTTGGTGTCTAAAATCATTCCAAAAGATAATTAAAACTTGTATGAATTGGTTTTTGGATGAAAAGAATTGTTTTTAGTTGGTTAGGAAATTTTTAAAAATTCTTGAAAGTTTTAAAATTGTATAAAATGAAAATTTTGACCTATTTAAAATTTTTCGTAAAATAGGCCAAATGTTTTAGTTTAAGGCAACTAAATCAATTTAACTATTCAAACAGCTTTGAAATTTTTTTTTTTAAAATTGTGTGAAATGTTTTTTAAGCAAAAGAAACACCTTTGACATTATGTTTATGGATAGCTTGAAAATAGCTTGAAAATACAAGCACACTGGTCGACCAGTGAGTTGTATAGATAATAACTAGTTCTGGTTTTCTCATCCTAACCACTATTAACACATCTAATGACTCCTTAAACTTAAGAACTCTATAAATGAGATGTATGCAACATTTATTTCAATATTTATTCAATTTTAAGAGAGTGTTCAGCTTGAAAATTGATCTGCATCAAGTTTTATGTGTTCTTGAGTTTTTATTGTTCATTCTTCATCTTTCATGCTTTAACTCTAGTTTTGTTGTTTTCAATCCATCATTTTCTGGTTAGTTGAGCTTTTAAAATGTTTATTGTTCATATTTTCATTCTTGATGCATTTGAAACATTGGTTTATTGAGCTTTAAGTTAAATAAAGGTATATTTTGTGTGTTTAGAGGGTATTTTCAATTATGTTGATTGGTTATTATCGTATAAGCCCCCCTTTATCTTGAAAAAGATTAGTTAAATGTCCCTTTCACCTTCCTTAATGAAGATTTGAGTTGCTTTGGTTATTGAATAAGTGTTAAGATGGTTTATGGTGTTTATGTTATTGAATAAAAATTAAAGAATGTGTTGAGTATTAGTTTTGCATTGATTGCATTTTAAGCCCCCTTTTGCATTGTTTTTGATCAAGTAAATATGTAAATTGTGTATGCTTGTGTTTGCTTGAGAAATTAATTTTTGATAGTTTGATTTTGGAAGTTAGGTTACTGATTTTAGTATTAATAAAGGGTTTATTCTTCACCCTTCACACAAGGAAGATTTTTATTGAGTTCCTCTTCACCCACTTGGAAAAAGATTGTTAGGTTAATCTTCACCCTTAAATAAGATTGTAGGATTGCTCTTCACTCCCTTTATGAAAAGAAAAGCTTATAAGGGTTCCTATTTATCTTAAGAAAGATTTGAGTTAATGAAAATTCTAGTAAGTATATTGGAAGAGGATGGAGGCTAAATTTGGTTTGTCAAACTTCTATAAAAAAATATAATGTATCCTCTTTCCGTACACTCTTTATATTTTATACATATTGTGATTCTTTCTTAATTGCTTAATTTAAATTGTTAAGTTATAATTGGCATATCATTTGTATTTAGGTTGAATTTTAGTTTGGGGATTATGAATAGTAAAAATTTGATTTAGGTTGTCATTTAAGATTAGAAAGAAAATTTTTAAATACTCAATTTACCCTCCTCTTGAGTTCCATAGGGCTTATAAGTCTAAAAGTTATTATAAGCGATATTCCATCCAAATGTCAATTCCCTTAATTGATATTAATAAGAGCTTTGTGAAGACAAAATGGAACATTCAAATAACCCAATTTTAATAATGGAATAACTTTACTAAGGAAAAGAAATATTATCAATATTTTAAAATTATAGCATTGGTAAAGAAAAATAAGGGACATTCAACATTTATTAATTGATATATGATTTAATGTATTATAATTTAACAATGATAAAAATTATGGTTTAAAGAATATTATGATTGTTGGATATAAATTAATATAATATTTTGAACTTTGACTATATTGATGTACAATTTAAGTTAAAATATTTAATTTTTTATTAATTTGATATGACAATATTTATTATTTTTATCTTTTAATTAATTATGTTAGGGGTTTCTTATGTCTTTTGGTGGCCTAAAATGATTTATAATTTTGTCTTATTTATTCTATATTTCATTTCCTAAGATAATGTATAGCAAATTCAATTTTGTTGAAACACATGAGGATTGAGAATTAAAACAACAAAGTTATACTTTAATCACATTAAAGAAAGTGACAATCACCATTTACATAAGATACACATTTCATTTATTTCACTTTAACTAATAGAAATACATGAAGATTTTGGAATTGTCTAGTGATAAGTAATTGTTCCTGGAGTTGGAAGACAATTCTCAAAATGAGAGACACCTTTAAGAATTACTTCATAATTAAAGTGAGGAATGGTTTGTTTACTAGCCTTTGACATAATCCTTAGCACCCAATTGGAATTCTTACTGATGCAATCCCTCTAAGATAAATGTATAACTCTGAACCCCTATATGGAGCTAGAGTGTTAGAAATAATAAGAGGAAATAGTTAGAAGTGACCCTTATTTATGAATCCAGCCATTAACTTTGTTACTTAAATCAACCCAGACTATCTCCCTAATCTCTCAAAAGAAGGCCAACTATAATGGACACCAACATATCCAAAATTTACACCAACCATTCTACCTAAAAATGCTTAAACCCTCCTATAAGTCCTAAACCTTGGACTAAACTAGCTTGACATAAAAAAGTAATACCTAGATATAGTTTTATCCTGTGGTTAGTTTTTCTTAATAAGCTACCTATAAGAGACAAACTAACCTACCTCTATACCCTAATTTTTGTTTCCTTTTCCTCACTAACCAAAAAAAAACTAAAACCATATTTTCTTTAGCTACCAATATTCTTCGAACATTTGGAGTTCAATTTTGACCAAATTCAAACTTAAAGCTTCTTAGCATTATCTAACTTAACCTCAATCCAAAATTGGAACCAGAACCCCTCTAGTGCTAATAAAACAATACCTAACCTTTTAAAAATTGTCCTTTCCACTTATGTTTATGTTATTTGGAATAAAAGGAGTTATAGAACCTTTAAAGATGGTCACTCTCTAGTCCAAGACTGTATCTCTAAAGCATTCAACCTCATACAAGAGAGACATAATTAACTTTTAGATTAGAGCTCTTAACTCCTTAAATGTTTCTTTATTTATTTTTGACTAGTTTTCTTGGCAAGTACCATCTATAAAATAATTTATAAAAGTACTTAAGTTAAAGGAAAAGCTATCCAATTGCTAAGGAAGAGGAAAAGAATAGAGCTTAACATATTCATAGACCAAGGAAGCTCCAACAAGTTAGATTTTTCAAAGTCAAGCAAGAAGAAAGGAAATGTCATACTAGAACCTAAAAGGAAAGAAGTGAAATAGTCTAGGCATATGATACATACATTGTTATATGGCAGAGAAAGGTTAGGATTACCAAAGATCCTCTCCCCTAATGAATAAACCTCTATGTAAAGCCCCTCCTCTATCCATCACTTCATTAGGTTTACATAACTCTTCTCTATCAAAAGACTCACCAGGTAGAAAAAAACGAGAAAATCATACTATAACATCTCATAGGACTTAAAGCAAGAAGTTCAAGTATTAGCATGAGCTCTAGTTTTAATCTTTCATCACCTACTCCATCCACTTTAAACCTAAAAAATAAAAATTTCCTTGAAACATTAGATAACTTATAAAATTTCCTAAGGAGAAAAAGAGAAAAGAATGAAAGTATATAGAAAGTTAAGAATATGAAGGCTTATATGGAAGAAACAATAGAAGGCCCTCTTTTAGGGATTAAGTGAGAGAGAAGTTTCAATAGTTTAAAATTTAGATGTCTCTATTCTATTTCTTCAGTTCCTATCTTTTCAATTCTATAGTCCCATTACAAGTTGCAAAACCCTCTTGTCTAGTTTTGCTTCCTATTCTACTTGGAATTAGGTTCTTTAAAACTTCTTATAAGTTAATGAATCCTAAGTTCATAATCTATTATGTAGAAGCTAAATAATTTTATAAGTTGATTCCTTATTTTTCAAGTTATTAATCAAATTTACATAATCTAATTATACAAAAATAAAGATAATATAATTTATAAGAAAAAATAAGTTGTAAATTAATTCTTTAAAATAAAATAAGTAAGAGAGAGAAAAATGTAAGTTGATTTATAATGGTTTATAGACACCTCTTTCTCCTACCACTTCTTCCCAACTTGTTGAGAATTTTCATTATTAAAATTACAAATATATGTCCCTTTCATAAGATTGTAGGGTAACCCTTACATTCACTCTTCTTTTTCAATAGCCTTAAAATTAACCTCTCACAACATTATCCTTTTTTAAAGGGTTCTAGAATAACCTTTTATAAACCAATCTCAATATCTTCACCTTACAAAACACACTTAAAAACATTATCTCCCTTAACCACACTAAGTGTTTAAGAGTTCACAAAAGTACTTGGAATGAATGAATAAATAAGCTCACATAAACTTTATAAAATCAATACCAAACTCGACCATACTTTATAAAAAACACATTTAGAATGCTTCAATCTTCACTTAGATATGTTTCTCATTTGTTAGATACAAAACACACACACAAACTAACTATTTATAGTACAAAAAAGGCCTCTTGGCCGATTAGGAATGTTACCTAACATTCCATAAATAACAAAAGTGTGGAGTAGGTTAGGAACCCAAAGGCTTGTACGAAAGAAATAATATAAGGCCCTCTAATAAAGATCAAGCCAATAATAACATCTAATAGTTTATGAATCCCATATATCCTTGTGCTGTTTTTTTCTTCTTATCTTTTAAATTTTGAATCCCCATTACAGGATGCTAAAACCTCTTGTCAATTTTTGCTTCTTATTTTTCTTGGAATTAAGTTTTTTTAAATTCTTTTAAATTAATGAATCCGAAGTTTAAAAACTCTTATGTAAAAGCTAAACACTTTTTTAACTTAATTCCTATTTCATCAAGTTCTTAGTCAAATATGTAGAAGTTAATTGTATAAAAATAAAGACAATATAAATTATAAGAACAAAATAAGTTGTAAATGAATGTTTTAAAATATGAGCAAGAAAGAGGAAAATGCAAACTAATTTATAGTAGTTTGAATACACCTCTTTCTCATAGATTTACTCCTAAACAACTTGTTAATAATTTTCACTATTAAAATTACAAATATAAATCCCTTTTTCACAAGGTTATAGCTTAACCTTTACATCCACTCTTCTTTTTCAATAGGCTTAAGAATAACCTCTCATAACTCTATCTTTTTTCACATGGTTCTAGGATAAACCTTCGTAAAATTCACTCTTAAATTCTCTCCCCCAAAAAATAAACTTAAAAAACATGTCACTGTTAACTAAACCAAGTGTTTAAGAGCCCACAAAAATACTTAAAATATGTTGAACCAAAGGAAGTTCTAATAATGTATTTATGAAAGGTTTTGGCATGTTTATGAATTGTCTAGAATTGGCTTTGAAAGTAATGTCTCTAAATGATTTATGACTTGCTTGAATTGATTTAGGATTGAAAGAAATGGTTTGAAAAAAATTTTGTAACTATTTTTTGCTATTAAATACAGCACTACTTAACCATTGCAAGGGACTAGTCAACTAGTCTTGTAACTATTAGTTTTCTATAATCATTTTTAAGCATTTTTCTTTACTCTAATGGCTAAAAAGTCTCTTCAACAAGTATATTCACTCATTAGCTTTATAAATAAGGGTACCAAAGCATTTATACTAATATTTATGCCACATTAAATCAAATGTGAGTTTCCAAAGTGATTGTACACAAAGTTTGAATGGTTTTTAGCTTCCATTGTTATTTATTCTTGTTTCATGATCTAGTTCCATTTTTATTATTCCAATATATTGTTCATTGATTTTTTTTCTTTAGCTTCTAGTAGCTTTTTTGTGTTGATTTTATGTTTCTAGAAGGTTAGAAAATTTTGATTCTTCAACTGAAATTGAAATATTATCATTTGACAGCTAATGTGAGTCCATTAATTTTATCTAATTGTTTTATGTTTTAATTTCGTTTTGATTATTTTAATCTATTGTTAATTTTTTTTAGCTTCTAATACGGGCTGAACTTGAAACTCCGTTATTTTGATAGCTATTGGATTTCATATATTTAATTTTGATCTTTATTGACTCAAACTTTAATTTTATTAATTCAATACATTGGTTACTGATTAATTAAGATCCCAAAAGTTGTGTTGTGTCGATTTTTAGTCTCTAAAAATTACAAAAACATTTTATTGAACATGCTTTCATTGAAACACCATTTAAGGTGGGTTTTGATGTATTGTCTTGAAGATTTTAGCATTGTCATTTAGTTAAAGGGTTCTCTTTGTCATTAAAAAGATTGTTAATAGATTACTTTTCACCTTGAATAAGGCATATTTGAATTTTTTTTGGTTATTGAATGTGAATTAGAATTAAATTATGTGATGAATGTCATCGAATGAGCATTAAATAATGCATTAAGTATAGTTGTTGCATTGATTATATTTTAGCCCTTTTTTTGTATTGATTTTAATCTGGCTATTTTAGGAGTTGTGTGTAATTGAATTGAGGTTGAAAGAGTGAATTTGGGACTGATTTTAAGAGCTAGTAATATTGAATTTTGGTTTTAATTACAAGGGTTCCTCTTCACTCATTTGAAAAGAAAATTGTGTGGGTTACTATTCATCCTTAAGTATGCTTGTTAAGGTTACTCTTCACCTCCTTAATGGAAAGAAGATCGAAAATTTTGCTTTTTACCTCCTTTATGGAAAGAATAAGTTGTATGGGTTACTCTTCATCCTAAGTAATATTGCTATAATTTAAATTTTAACATTAAGTGTTGGGAATGAAGTAGGCCTAAGTGGTTTGATCGAATAACCATAAGTTGATGCATTAGATAGGTGCATAATTAATAAACATTTTATTTGCAATTCAGTTTATGAGATTTGTTGTAGGTTGAAGAATATTTGTTTTGGCTATCATAAAACTAAAAAAAGAGAAAAAAAAAGAAAAATATATGGAAATGATAAAATGGAAGAAGAGGTCTTAAACAATTGCCTTGTGGTTTTTGTAGATGAGTCTCCATCTTCATTAAATGTTCAAGGTAAAAAAAAATGTTATACCAACTTCTTCTAAATCTTCTATTTTTGATAATGATGATGACAATATAAATGATTATTTGGTCAAGTATTTAAAACTTGTAAGATTGAAAAGGAAGAAGCTTTCTTCCAAATATAAGGAAGTTGTGAAGAAATTGATTGTTTGTATGACTAAGAATGATAGGTTGGTTAATAAGAATGGTTGTTTGAAAAAAGAAATGGATGCATGTAGTTTAGAATGTGAAAAGTTAGAAAATGAGAAACATGACATTATAATCTAGAAATACATGCATGTTAAAAATTAAAAAAATTAAAGAATGAGATAAATGTCATGATAGATTCTAAGAATCTGTTTGGTACTCATATTGGTGATAATGAAAAATTAGTGCATGAAAATGAGACAATGAAGAAGGAGATCGATGACCTCAAATAATCTTTATCTATATTGTTAGAGGTTAAATTGATATTATTTATGAATGTTATTTAATGTAAAATTTCCCCTATTTTATTGGTTAAATTTTTATTTATTAATTGGAAATATTTAAATTGTAGATGGAAATGAATCATTAAGGAATTGCGTAAAAATAAGGAAAAAGATCACATTCTAGACAATCAACGTATGTTTTGACAAACTCATATTGAAGGACCCTATAACCCGCATTAAAGGATGCATACATAGGACATCAACGGTGGTTAGATTCCCTTTAATGGCATAGTTTTTCTTCTAGTCTAACCACCGGTGATTGGTGGTATACATGTTTTTAATCAGATTCTTTAACATTTTTAGCTTGCCTTCTTCCTCCACTAGTAACAACTCTTCTCCTATAACTAGAGGATGTCTTTAGGCCTCATAATCAATTAGTTTTATGTAGCAAACATCTTTGTTTTCTTAATTTTTAAAGATTATTCTTAGTGTTGGCTATATTTATATAAGTTTTTATTTTAATCTTTAGTAACGAAATTTTTTAAAGTACTTTTGTGGATTTAGAGACTTCATATATGTGATTTAAAGTTAGAATACCGTCTAGAAATATAATTTGGTTCATTCTAGGCTATTAATTTCATGTATTTTTGTTATTATTTTGAATTAATCAAAGTTATGTTGCTTAAGTTAATTATTTCATGTTCTTTGATTAATATGCATGCTTAATTTCATTTTAGTTAAGGTCAAGTTGTTAAATGTGTTAATTAATGCCTTATGAACAATTTGTAAGCTAATCTTTTTTCATTTGAGTGCAATAATTTTCTTACCTTGATCAATTAAGATAAAGTCATTAGATAGCCTTGGATATGAGAAATCTATATAGATTATTAGAAAAATCAATAAGCAACATGGTTTAAATCAGTGAATGACCAAACTTTGCTTAATTATAAGGGTACTAGTCCTTAAATAGGAAATTTTAGGAATAGATTTCCTAATCTTTAGGCTTATTACCTAAGTCTAATGCATGACCAAACTTCAGAATAGGACCAATAGAGATGAAGCATTTACTTAACTATAGTTGTGTCTTAATTTTATGAAGATACCTTAGATTAGGCATCATAAACTTTAGAAATCAATTAAACAATTGACAACCTAAACCTTGACTGAAAAATTGGAATTAGGCAACGCAATCTTAAACTTTTTTAGACTGATTGAAACTTTCTAAGATTTTTTGTACTTTTTAATTACTAAATCATAATTCTAAGTGCTCTAAATAGTTGTAACATGGTTGACCTAGTACTTACATTATTCTTCATGGGATCGACATAAAGAGTCTTAAATATACTCCCCTTTATTATTTTTATGATAGGTGAACTTGCCTACAATTTAATTTTAAATCAAATATCAAAATTATGATTAAAATTAAATCACCTAAACCAAAAATAAGTTTTAGTGTCATTGTCAAAGAAATAACTGTGATATTAGGAATATATTGGTATTAATTACTCTAGAGATTTATTTTATTACATGTGTTATTTATATTTTTGTTTTAATTTATTTTTTACTTAATTTTGTGGTGAGATATCTTTTGGTGACTTTGTTTAATCATTAAGAAGATGTAGAGGCAACATGACCATTGGTATAACTGACAGTGGTATGAGCCTGAAGTTAAGAGCTTAAACTAGATAGAATGATTTAAGCAGTTGGATGATACATATGCCTTTGATTTCAATAATTACCCTAATTATTCTTGGCTTGATCATTTTTTCTTCAAGTAGCCTTTATCATTTCCTAATCAATAATCTTCTAAGTGCTTAGATGATGTTTTTTATCGATAGATTGATAAATCATCCAAATTATTTTTGGCTTAACAAGATCACATTCACTTCACATTTTGCTTCTCAGTCTGATCATGATCAAAGAACCATGGAGTACATTTTACAATCAATTAAGGGAATTGGTCATGCAGAGTCAAGTGAGCTAAAAAGTGTTAGTGATGAGCCTACCCTAGCTTTAGGTGAAAAAAAAAAAGCCATTCAAATTGAACGTCAAAGTCAAGTTTTTAAAAAAGAGATGATTATCGAATTTCCAGAAGATTTTTTTAGCTTTGATTTTTTAGGTATTTCATCTTTTTTTCTAGGTCGAGGTTGTATACCTAGATATAATATCTTATTGCTTCATCTAGTGACAGGCCCCTTTCCTGATGACTAGGCAACTTGGTCAGGACCCTACAAAAACCCTCCAGTTGATATCTAGTCCAATTAGAAAGTTACCCTGGGGCTAAGCCTTTTCCCTTTTCTTCAAAATATTTTCAAGTTAATATAAAGAAAAGAAAAAAGAATAGTAGTGGAAGTTTATAAAAGAAACCTTCATTAAAAATTTTGATAGCGTAAGCTAAGTAAAAATCAATACATGAACTTGCCTCATTTCAATACCAATTCAAAGCATGCTCGAATTTCATATCAATGCCATTTCAAATCATATAAAAACCTAATTCCAATGCCATTCCAAATCATATAAAAATTGCATTTCAATGCTAATTGAAATCATAAGCAAATCTCATTTTGATGCCAATTCAAATTAGCATGAAATTATGCTTTCAAATCTACAATTGTAGCAACATTTATTTGTAACATTTCAATCACATAAAACTAATCATAAACATAATTTTCATGATAAAGTAGAAACCATTTGTCTTTCATGAAATTAGTTTAAAGATACACTCACAGCTTTGTCTTCTATCGTCAAGCACACTCACGTGTTACATGCCTCTTATTGACCTACACAAGCGCATTTTGCTTAGGAATTTATTTCCAAATTAGGAAATAACGCATTAAAATTACATATTATGTTTAACCGAATTCAAGATTTGTATCTAATCGTGTAACATGTATGCTAAACGGATTTTCGTTTACTAACGAAATTTAATCCATTATGCTATGTTTCCAATTCTAACTTCAAAACTCATTTAAAATCACATTTTCACCCATTCTAAATTATCAATTTCTTCAAAACACTATTTCCCTCAATTTAATTCACCATATCATGATTATGCATGATGAGTCACGGTAATGACCCATGTCCAGAATCCATACCTCCATTTGTTCCTTAATTTTCACATAGAAAATGTTCAAACTAAGTTTTGAGGTCTTTTGGACATTTGTTCCCCTATGTCTCTATTTTCTATATCGTCCAAAATCATGCCATTTCAACTTAGAAATCATGAAAAATGTATCAATTATCACAAGCTATTTCAAAACAAGGGTTGTGTCATGTTACTATTTTCAATCTCAATTTTCAGTATCATTTATCCCAAATTAGGTCTAGGTTTCTTATAGAGATTTTTAGTACTATGTCATAGGTTTCATATCCAATTAGAATCACCCAATTCGGAGGTCTGTAGCCCAAATTATAGTCAAAAACATATGTCTAGTTAAAGTGATTTGAGAACTAAATACAAATATTCACTAAACAGAATTCTTTCTCTTGTCATATTCATCCCTTAAACGCTTCCAACTTATTATCTACTCTATAGAAAATCAAATTTCATCATTTATCTTACTTAAATCTCCCACTAAAAAGCCCCAAAACTATAAATTTAAGTTAGGAAAGCTTGTCAATTTATCTTCCAACCTCTTAGGAAATTGGTGAATACCAGTCCTAGGTTAAAATTTCTTCAATTTCTACTCCAAATCCAATAAAAACAACACCTCTCTTCTTCCTCTCCTTCTTGGATGAATTTTCCATCCGTCTCTCTTTTTTTCTTCCTTTATTTTTTTATTCTCAAATTTATGTTGAAAGAAGGAAGCAAAATGTCTTAAGTTTTGTTTTTTATTCTCATTTAATGGATTACACATGTCACCTTCCTATTTGTCATCACTAATGATTCATGAAACACATGTCATAATCTCATTGGTCATCTTTATTGATTCATCAATCCACTAATATCATGTAGATACATAAAAGAGTGTGTAGTACCAGGATCTACTAAAGCACATGCATCATGCTAAAAAATAGAAATCATACCAGTGACTACATCTGGTGTGGAATCTACTTCTTGCTGAGTGACTGTAAAGACTCTAGCTTGTATGCGGGGTTTGCCTGCTTGCCTTGTGAGGGCTACTCCCCTACCTCCTTAAACCTTTGGTGGATGCAAGAAAACTTGACCCTCTAGCTTGAGAACCTTGACCTCCCTATCTAAAAACCCCTGTAGCTTGCGAAGGTGCTAACGATGTTATCACTGACCTCTCTATAGTAATCAGCTGAGGACAATCTCTCTTAAAGTGGTTGTCCTATCCACAGTAGAAAAAACCTATTGTATTCATTTGACACTCACCCAAATGTCTCTTTCCACAAGTACTACACTTTGGCACTAGAGTTCTGGTGTCACGAGAATCCTTAGGTTTTTTAGGTGACATAAAAGATCCCTGACTGGTTGATTTGCCTCTACTGAACCTCTTGCCACTGATCCATCTTAACTTGCTTTTTCTTACTAAACCCTGAGATGAGCTAGCTGGTGCACTGCATTTCTGTTATGATCTCAAAGCCTGAGTAATTACCTTTATATTTCTTTCTACCTTCATTGCAGCTTCCACTAACTTCCTATAGTGTATCTGTGAGGCTAGAGACAAATGGATCCTCAATATGGGGTTCAAGCCTATAACAAACCTCTTATACTTCTATTCTTTACTATCAATAATATACGGAACATGTTTGATAAGCTCTGAAAATTTCTTCTCATATTCTGTCACTAACATTGGACCCTGCTCCAGACCGAAAAATTCCTCTACTTGCGCATCCTTATAACTCTAAGGGTAAAATATATCAGTAAACTCTCTCTGAAAATTAGCCTAAGACACCCCATTTGGATGACGTCTCTTAATAGCTTCTTGTCAATCCTTCACCTTGCCTTTGAGGAGGAAGGTAGAAAATACCACTCTCTGCTCATTTTTACATCCCACAACTCTATATATCTTCATAACCAATCTAAACTCTCTAGATCTCCACCCCATCAAAAGGCTTTGTGCCTAATTTACACTAGGGATGTCAAAAATTGACCCGACTCGATAACCCGACTTGCCTGACCTGGACCATACCCGACCTGACCCGAATTGACCAAAAAAGTCAATGACCCGAACCCAACCTGCACCCAACCCGACCTGAACCTAAACCCGAACCTGAATGCACCCGACCCGCATAGACCCAAACCCAAATGCACCCGAACCCGAATACACCCGAATCCAAATACACTTGAACCCGAATTAACCCGATGTATTAATCCGAATTGACCCGACTTTAATACAATTATATAAATATTGCACTTTAAAAACATAAAAAATTGAAAATTTTTTATTTATAATTACAATGTTATTTTGAATCAAATAAGT
>JAOXYD010207229.1:0-20892 GCA_028565735.1 Pinacopodium congolense
TTGATTGCTCTAACATGCCACCTTTGTAGGGTATGTACTCCGATATTCCTTAGAATGTTGGGTATGTGTCTTAAGAGAGTGGGATGTTACAAGCTCTCTCCTCTAAATGGAGTACATCTCTACACCTTGGAATTAAGCAGATTTAGGCCATAAAAACCTTTATTTTCTTAGTTTTTCATATCATCGTTAGTTTAGGTAGATTTTTAATATATTTTTCATTTCAAGTTTTTGTAATTGACCTTTCCTAGTTGTTTTCTCAGTGTATACACTTGATTAAGAGATAGATCACCATCTGGGGATGTGATTTGGTGAAATCTAAATTCTTAATTTCATGTATTGTTGTTGTTGTTTTGAATTAATTAAAAATATGTGTGTTTTATGTTATATCTTATATTCTTGATTAATATAAGTTCTTAAATTGATTTTCAGTTAAGGTCAAGCTATTAAATGAGTTAATTAATGCCTTATGCATGATTTGTGAGTTAATCTTTTTTTATTTGAGAACTTAATGCTTGTTTTAATTTAATCACTTAAGATAAAGGATTAGATAGCCTTGGATTCAAGAAATCCACCTAAATAACAATTTAATAAACAACATGGTTTAAATCAGTAAATGAAAAAACGTTAGTTAATCATAAGGGTGTTAGTTTTGAAATGAAAAATGTTAATATTATACTTAATCTTTTTGCCTTTTACCTAATTTTGATAAATGACCAAACTTCAAGATATGACTAATAAAGATAAAGCATTGACCTCCATAGTTGTGTCTTGATTTCATGAAGATACCCTAGGTTAGGCATCACAAACTTTAGAAAATCAATTAAATCATTGAACACTTGAAACTTGACTGAATGATTAGAATTAGAAAAGCAATCTTGAACCCCTATACATTGGTTGAAGCTTTCTAAGATAATTTTTTAATATTTAATTTATTAAATTATGAAACCAAAACACAGATTTCTTCCTAAAGTAAGCTTGGATAAATTCCAATAATAATTAGTAAAACATAGGCTAAATTCATGAACAACCATATAATCTGCAGAATAGGGAGAACAAAATTATTATTCAATCAACACCAATGTTTAATCAATATTCTCAAGGAAAACAATCCAAATAATCGTTCTAAAATAACCCAGAATCACAAATATAAAAATAATAATTCTAAAACTGCAATCTTCTTCTATCAAAAAGGGAACGAAATTTACTGGGCAACAAGAACAACTAACTTATGTAATCATCCAACTAGAACTCAAAATCTAAAAGCTAAAGAATTACTAAGGATGACAGAAAGAAAACGATGGAAAAACAGAGAAAAATAAAGAAGGCAATCGCTGGCTCTCTAAAACTAGAAACTGCCGAAAGAAGAAGACCCCCACCAAGGAAGATGTCGGTCTCTCTGCTTTTATACTGCCAGAGCTACCTCCTTCCAAGAAACGAAAAAAAAACCCTTTAATTGTTGCGTTTTGGAGAGGATGATAGGCTGCGTCATTTTATTTTTCTCTTAAGCCCGCTACATATTTGTTGTCGTTCTTTCTTTCAAAAGCCTTATAAATTGTTGCCTTAAAGAGTGGGGGCCAGCCTTTCTTATCTCCACTCCACTCCTAATCTGCTAATCACATTTTGCCTCTTTAAAAGCCAAAGTTTGGTCAAAGCTTTTTGTCTTTTCTTTGTCAAGCTTTATTGTCATGCCACCACATGTTCATCTCTTATTTAATGATTTTAAAAGTGTAAGTCACGTCCCTACATTCCAATTGATGTCACCACCTTCATTCAAGATGCTTCTCTAACGTTTTCTTTGTTCTTGGGAACAAAGTTTTTATTTTGTCTCATCTCCTGGAAACCTTTAAAATCTTTTCAAGCTTTGGGGTCCTAACTTAAACTAATATGTTGGTGTTGATTCCACTCCAAATTGTTAATCTTTAATAACGTTTTTGACTTCTTTGAATATTGGAGGAGTGGGACACATGTCCACTTGAGAGAAGAGCTCTCCATGTCTTGCATGCATTTGTCATTTTGATGTAACTCACGAGTCCTCTTTTCTCACCATTGGGTGCCGTCCTCTTATGTGCAAAGTCCATTAATTCATTTCACTCCATGGATTTTGCTTGCACCACCACCTTCCATTCACGTCTTTGTCTTCATGCTGCCACCTCTGTATCTTTTAAATTCAAGCTCTCGTCGATCACTTTTTTTTTCTTTTTGCTCCATAATTCATCAAAAAGGATAATCTGTTTATTAAATAAAATATGATACAAACTAAGTATTTTTGAACCAACAGTAAGAATGAAATTAAATGAATTTGTATGTAAAAATATGATAAAATTCATTCATATCAGGAACTTTTGAATGGTAATCCAAATCGTATTTACAAGAATTTACAAATATCTAATACAGTTTTCCTGAATCTATATAATGAGTTAACAAATTATGGAGGATTGGAACTAACCAAGAATGTGATTGTCCAAGAACAAGTCGTAACTTTCTTAATGACGGTCGGTCATAGTCAAACAACCAAACTTAATGCCGAGCATTTTCAACATTCCACATGGACGATTTCCACACACTTTCGACACGTCTTACATGCAGTCAATCAACTCACAAAAAAATTCATTATTCCGTCATTATTTAACCAAACACCAAAAGAGATTCATGACGCTCCCATTTACTTTCCATATTTCCAGATATATGTTAACTTATTTTCGTCATTTAAAGTTGTTCGCTACTGTCATTTATGCATACTTGTACATAATCTTTCATTTTATAGTATTGTGTTGGAGCAATAGATGAGATGCATATATATATGCACATGTTCCTCTAGACAAGCAGATACCATATAGGGGCAAAAGAATTGGGTCAACACAAAATATCATGTGTTGTTGCTCATTTGACATGTGTTTCACATATGTGATGACAGAGTGGGAGGGTACTGCGAATGACTCCTGAATTCTTTATGAAGCAATCACAAATTCAAGGATGCAATTTCCAATGCTTCCAGAAGGTATTACATTCATTAATTACATTATTAGATGTTTTAATTTATCTAATGTTTACTAGATTGACATTATATACGTTACAATGTTCAAGTAAGTTTTATGTAGTCGATTTTGGATACGCGAACTTACCTGGGTTTCTAACACCTTATCGTGATCAACGATATCATTTGCAAGATTTTCAACGATGAGGAAGACCATCAGGGCCACACGAATTGTTTAACTGCCAGCATTCGTCATTGTGAAATGTCATCGAAAAATGTTTCGGTGTTTTGAAGGCAATATTTCCGATACTGTCTAATATGCCTAAATACAGTATGAATAAGCAAAAAATCATTGTCATCGCTTGTTGTTTTCTTCATAACTTTATTAGGAATCATGCCCAGGACGATACATTATTTGATGATTTCATATCACATGTCAACCAATGGTATGAAACTGTAAATGAAGGACCTAATGCACCAAGAGAGTAGAATTTAACTCCTGTACGACAACGAGCTGTATCTCGAATACGAGATGCAATCGCTAAACATATGTGGTGTGATTATGTCTGTAGCCACTCTTAATTTCGCAATGTCATGTTTATGTAATTAGTGGGACATGTAACTTTATTAAACTTCCTAATTTCATATTTATGTAATTTTATTTAACTGTTTTCACTTGCTATATATGTACTTTTATTCAATGAACCTACTAAATTTGTTAATTTCACTAATGTCCCATTGATTAATATATGGAACCAAATTTGAATGGATACCATAATCACGTATGATTAGTTAAAGAATAATTATTTTTTCTGTTACATCTCAATAATATTTCACCATTCTGATGTTAATTTGAATAAATCACATACAAATATCGATAATTGTTCATATTACATATATGTTTTTCCATAAATATTATAGGTTTTCTAATGTAACATCGCAACGTTGCATACACATTGTGAATTTAAAAATTTCCTACTTTATTTGTACAATCTATCCAATTGTTCAGAATTTTATTGATATACATTTAAAATATTTGATCTGCATTGGACTATAATAATGAAAAAATTCATCTTTATATCTTCTTCAAATAATTATGTACATCGTTCATAATAACCCACAGACACGTAATATACAAAGCAAAAAATTAAAAGTATTGATAATCAACAATAGCACAAAAAAAAATCAAAAACAACAACCAGACTTAAAAACCAAAAACTGCAACAGCCAACAACAACTAAAAATCAAAAATAAAAATTATACCAAACGACCCCTTAGGGGATGTTTAATTGAGTTGTAGATTGTGATTTTGTGTTATGATTGTTGTATTTTTGTGTTGGTAATTATGTTTTCTTTATCAATTTTTGTGTTATATTAATATGTTCTTTTATCAATTTTTATGTTTAGAAAAATAAGAAACTAAAATAAAAAATGAAAATCAAAGTAAATAAGGCCTTAAAGGTGTTTTAGGAGTCGTTAGTTATCATAGCTTTGTGAAAGGTATCTGAGTCCCTTTGGTGTAATTATCTAACCTAACGACTCTTAAAACACCTTTAAGTGGATTAACTCTACCATAGAAGGTAAACAAAAATGATGCAAGCTTCCTTGAGCTAATTTTAAACTATGTATACTCAATATGGAAAGACAGGAATAATAGAATATTCCAACACAAGAATACGGACTCTTTAAGAGCAATTTCAGCTTATAGTCAAAGGAGTGAAAGAAAATAGGATAGCAAAAATATCTTAAACATATCCAAACAACTATGCTCAGTTAGTTGGAATTTGCGGCCATGCAACCACAGACATGCAAAGAACAAAAAGTTGAGAAAAAGAAAGGCCTAAACAACATGAGCTCTTGCCACGTTTATTTCCCACTTTCCCTGCAATTCATGTACCAGCTCACCATTAAGCTCTCCCTCTAGTTGATCTATGAAGGCGCTAGTTTGTATTTGTGATTTCTCTTGTATGCTTGGTCTTTAACACTCTCGTTATAGCTTTGTGAATGCTTGTACCTGACTTCATTTTTTGGTATTAATTCGATGTTTTAATTGAAAACAGAAAAATTAAACTAAATAGAGACTTCCTAACAGTTAAATTGTTTTGACAAAAACTATTATTTTGACTCAGTCATCTATTTGTCTTGTTGAAGTAGTATAAAAGTAAAATCTATGCTTGAGCTAAGTCAATCCTAAGTGGTGAAGAAAAAGAACCACAATTATTAAATTTAAAATAAATAAACCAAACACAATTAAAAATAAAGATTAATATAAAGAGGTGGAAAATAATAAAATGCCAGGCAATCAAGGTTCATAACAGAGAACTTGTAGTTCATGACAATTTTATAAATTTGATCGGTGGAGGGGAGTGTCAATCAACTTGAATAATTTCATTTATTTCTAGTTAGTTCAGATAAATAATACTACATTATTTAAAAAATTTAAAAAATACACGCGCGCACATACATGCGTGCACGCACAAGCACACACGCACGCACACATATACATATATATATATATATATATACACACACTTTGTGCACCTGTCGAGAAATTAAAGTTGAGGTTATACTATCAAGAAGTCAAAAGTGACATTAAGTCACGAATCCGGAATATCTGTGCAGGAAATTTTTAGAGATAAAAAGGTGCAAGTTTCAACCCCCTTTGGACATTTACATCCAATAATCCAAGAAACTAAATCAGAAAACCAAAAGCAAACGGTGATAAAATATGTAACTAAAAAAGGGTCTTCATCTTTGTTGAGAGACTATTAGAATTAGAAAAAAACACAAAAACCATTCATCCATTATCATAACTACAAAATCATCTGTCCTTTGATTTGACGGGAACTCCCCTGTACATTTTTACCTTATCCTTCAGCGAATCTCTCCTAGGCCTTGCTACCTTATTATTTGGATCAAAAAGCAGCACTTCTTCAAATGCCTTCAGAGCAGATTTCAAGTCATTCTTTTTCTCATAAGCGTCCCCAAGATTGTTCCAAGCCGTGACATAGCCTGGTTGCAACTTCACTGCCATTTCAAACTGAGCAATTCCCTTCTCGAGCTTGCCATCTAGCACGTAACTGACGCCCAGAGCATTGTAAACCTGTTCGATATATGTTTAAAATGTGAAGAAAAGATTATTCAGTGCATCCTGAATATTTCTTTTCTTCTCTTCCCTTTTTTCTTGTGATAACGTAGTTGAAACCAAGCACATGTTATTACTATAATTAGAAGAGCATGACTAAATGAACTTCTACAAGGGTGCTGAGGAACTTTACTACCATAATTGAGTTTGCAAGGAACTCTCGCAAAGTAGAAAATTCATTGTCCAACTATATGGGAAAGTCAAATACAAACACGTTTGAAATGAAATTCTATGATATGGTAGGGAAAAAACAAAAAGAGAGAGATAAAATCCAATAAATATGGCGCCTAGATTGGGACAGTGACTATATTCGATAATGCTGTTAATATTGTTCTGTTAAAAGTGTTTCACACATGGATTCAATTCTAAAAGAAAATAGCCCTGAATGAGGAACATTTCTCATTTGCTAAAAATTCGTCTTTGAAAGTGTCATAAAATATTGTATTCATTCGATAAGTTAATTATATCAAGGTCAGGTTCAACCATACCTGAGCAAGATCTTGATCATCACCATCCCATTTTTCAATTGCTTGGAGTAAATACTTTATAGCAGCTGGATAAAATTTCCTCCTGAGCATCACAGCACCAAGTTCAAAAAACTCAGTTGCAGAGGCATCACCACTTCTTACTTGCTCCTAAAATTATTATAGAGGTCAAAACCAGCAGCAAGATTAAGGTTGTTTGACCAACAGACTGCTATGTTCACTGAACATGATGAACTATATAGAGTGTGTATGCGCACATACATGCTCATGTTTCTCTGCTGAGAAAAATAACAAATGCATATGGCTTATGATGGAAAATGACAGAAAATTATCCTAATGTCAATGCAAGATGAACAAAAAATCATCCAAATACTAGAATGATGGAAAATGAGAAAAAGAAAATAAACTTAAGGAGGAACAATAAATAATCTGAAACGTAGAATGATGAATTATCAATTGATAACCAAGGATACCTGTAACTCTTTAGCAGAAAGGTCTAGTTCTCTACGTACAAGAACTTGGCGAATGACAAAGAAGGTCCCAGCCCCTAGCAAAGCTAACAACAGAAGCAGATAAGAGAGTTGGATTCCCAATTCGAATAACTCCCCAACCTCATAAACTGCATCACTTTTAATACTTCCTCTAGCATGTGCTGCTTGTGAAGCAATCATGAATGTAAATAGTCCCGATGAGAATGAAGATACCCAAATCTTGAGTCTCTTTGAAAGCACAACCTCTTCAATACTGAAAGGGTTGTTCAAGGACACTGCAAGAGTATTCAATTATATGATTTTGGAAAAGATTATGACCAAATCAGGATGCCAAAGGCAACATAGTATCTGTAAGGGGAATTGGTGAGATGGTGATTTAATATTGGAAAACAATTTTTATCTCATCACCCTGTATTCAACAGTGTGAACAATCTTTTCCCATCGACTCAGGAAAGGTATCAAAAGTTTACACCACACCATTTGCAGCATAATGATCTAAACTATATTCTTGATAACAAGAATGTTATCAAACTTAGCCACTGTAGTTATTAAATCATTTGATTGTATTAACATGCACTAGATATGAAAGGTCAGAAGAAGAAGATACTGATTCACACGATATGACCATGCCAATATACAACAGAAATGTTTTTTAGCAGTCCTAGGGCCTAAATTAGGGAAACCAACATGATGATGGATGCATTTCTGAATGAGGATAAGAAAAATGGATATTCTTTTAGTTTGAGTAAAAATTAGCTGTCAACCTTCTAGCAATATCTTGCTTGCAATTTGATCAACCAAAATGCTTCACATTTAGAATTTAAACAAAAAACCCATAGTCAGGCTATAAATTTTATAGACCTAAAGATTGAAGAAATCTGGATCCTGTAAATAAACGAAAATATTTTTATGGAAGTAAAGAGTTGCTAAAATATATGTTGATATACATGATTATGAATTCAGTGATTTACAGCTCTACCAGACTATCATCTGCGTACCTCAATCATCAAGATACATAAATCCTGATTTAATGCATCGCAGCACCAAACATTGGTAAGTCGAAAAATTATAATTCAAGTTCATGAGCTCATGACTGGTAGAAAAGCAGTTTTAAAGTGCTTGGATGAATTCTGGGTCAAAAATATGTACTATGGAGAACAAAATAAAATGAAAATTTTAACAGATATAATCTCAAAAGAATTTTACAGAGAGGAATATGCTGCCCACAGTATGACTACAAATCTCACATACTTCTCACAGAATCCGGTTCCACTAAAGCAAAATCACAGTGAGAAAGAGAGATTACTCTTGCTATTCTTGAAGAATGTGATCTCTTGAGCAAATCCTTTAGCTATATCCGCCTTGTCCACAGTTTAACAAGAAATGAATGAAGAAACAAGTATAGGAACAATCAATGCAGTAAGTTTCAATCAAGGAATAGTAATACACAAAAATCTTGATATATTACAAAAGTTGCTTTTGCATGTACTGGATACTAATGATACAAGTTCAGGTAATAATTGACCTGATCACATGAATAAACTTTCTAAATTGTGATTTAATTGACAAAAGACAGCAGAAAAAAGTTCCTTGGACTAAAAGATATGATAAATAGGAAAGTAACTGACGATTACGTATTTTCTCGAAAATAATTGTTTTGGCAGAAATGTCAAATAATCATCTAACATTCCCTAACAAATACAACATGATAGCTAACATTTTCCCTTAACATTAGATACGAACAAATTTACCCTTCTTTCCAACAAAAAGTGTAAACTACAATATGTCAATGACTTCTGCTAATGGTCTATTAAAATAATGGTCATATTGTTTTCTTGATTTAAGAGGTCAGTTGAACACTAGGAAAATTTAGTAAAGTTTGGGGCTTGTTGACCTTTCCATAATTGCTATTGACTAAGTCCGAAACTAGGTGCATGGTCAAGTTGGGTGTTATTGCAACAATCCTGCAGTTATTTTTCTATTTAGAGATGAAATATCGAGTCCAATGTCATTAAATCGGCGTCATTTTTTTGGATGACAAGAAATGCCTGGTTAAGTCAAGTCCATCTAGATGCAGGCAGATTAGGCACTAGAGTGGCTCTCCTATCATGTGTCAAACTACACATTGACGCTTGAAACTGACACTGGAGTTGAGATGCATACCATAAAAGTTTTTAGGGGAACCGAAGCACTATGATATTAACATGATTAAGAGGTCAAGATTATGAGGAAATTATGTCTTGAGATCATTCACTAGCAACAGAAAAGCCAGAAAACACGCCAGTAAGAAATGAATCTGTAAACATGTGAGATCAGATGTAAATAAAGCCTCAAACTTAGATATACAATAAAAAGAAACCATGAAAAGTGGACTAAGAAACATTAACTTGAACGATTAGTGTCAAAGTAGGTAGTAGTATTGACTAAAAATCCATATTGTAAAGGAACTTTGATAGTGAAGTTCATTCACACAATAGTGGAGCAAGCAGAAAGAGTAGAGTGAATAAATCCGCAACTACTGAATCAAAAGGATAGACAGAACATATACCTGCAGAGAACAAAAAGAGCTGCTCAGTATATGGTTTTCTCTGGAGGAGATCTGATCTGGTGGATTATGTGATTGGAAGAAAATCTGGACAGGAGGCTAGACTATTAATTCTATACTAACAAGAATTTATCATTATGTAATTAATTCTATAAAGAGAACAGATGCGCATGTAACAAAGAGTAATTACTTTTACAACATCCCAACTTCTTTTACATTTCTTTCCTGCAAGAGTTATTGGTAACATGTTGAAATGCAAAATGCATTCAACTTGAAGAAATTCAAGAATTAAATCCTTCTTGTCCATAATAATAACGAAAAATTTTGGGGATGATAAGAAGATGAAGCTTCTCCATCTTTCTAACTCCATCCGATCCTTTGAGTTCCATTCCTGTTTATATTTGAACTAAATTACAATGATGCAACCATGTACTAAGACATTTGGTCAAACTCATGTTGGGAGGTAATCTAGGTTTTAGTTGCTTTACTTGGAATTAAAGTTTCGCTAAGGTCTTTCTTAGAGTTTAAATTGTTTTAATAGTTTTGCTACATACTTCAGTTCCTTTTTCTAGTAATTATTTAATTACTTATTTAGTTAGCATAGAAATCAGTTTAAAGTCTTAAAAATAAAGGGAGTTAGTTTCTTTTAGTTTCCTTCAGCACATCCCTATTATTACTTAAATGATGTGGAACACTTTCTCTCTAAATCTTGTCTCATTTTGTATCCTCGTTTTGCTTCTTCCTTCTGCCTTTTGTATTCTTTTACTCTGTTGCTTCCCTGAAATTCAGGTTGTAGGACTTCTCCTAAAACAGAAAGACTTGAAAAGAAAAATAAAGCTCGGAATGTTCCTTTCATCTGCCTTATGTTTTCTCTTTTTCATGAACCCAACAGAAACCTTCTAGTCTTTTCAGTTACTGCTCAACTTTCTATCACCTCAAAAAGACCAATACAATATAAAATACAGTAAACGCAATCACATTCACACTTTCCAAGTCACTCAAAAGTCTATATCAAAATCCAGGAAAACTAGAAAATGAAGGGAACCCTTTAAATGGCAAATTCTAGTGTTAAGGGTATGCAGATAGCATTAGGACTGGAAAACAATTATGGATATTGACAAATGAGAATTGCAAGCTAAGGAATTATGAAGCATGTAATTGAGGAATATGAATAAATAAAGCCTTGTATGGATATGAAAAACGCAAGCCAAAACCCACTTACAAACAAGAAATATAAATTCTTCCATCACTTAAATGGTGATTATAACATGAATAAGAAGAAATCCATTCCATGCATTATCGAGTTGGTTGAGGTGTTCTGTCAACCATATGTTTAAGGAAAGATAAGACACAAAGAAGTTGCTGAAGACTACAAGTTTTCAATGTGGGAGGTAAAAGGGTGGTCAAAAGACAAGTGAAAAAGAAGGAAATAAATTTAAGACAAGTTTATCAATTTTGTAGAGCTTTTTTTAGACAGTTAACAAATTCTTTCTGTGCATTAAAAATCTGCAGTATATATTGGACTGTCAACTATAACAGGAGGTGAGATGAGAGGCGACTGGAAGTCCAAAGAGTGTAAAAAAGAGCTGGCCTTGATCTGAGAGATCTGGTGGTCAGCAAGCCTATGGACGGACGGGATTTTTTTTGTGGAAGAGATTCTGATCTGATGGCTGAGAAGCACCCTAACCAATAATGTGACACACTGAAGTAAAAAAATCTGTTCATCTAATTATTCTTATATAATTAACCCTAATATTATAATTATTTCAGAATATTTAGGAAATCCAGATGATTTTAGGCTTTGACAAAGTGGCACAGAATAGTGAGTTAAATGGCAACCTTTCTTTATTGTTATAAATGAGCATCTAAATGTTCAATCCACCAAAAAGAAATTCAATTCCAGTTGAAATATGTAAGCTCTTTCACTGCAACAATCATCCAGATAAGTCCTGTATTATTTAGTAATCAACAAACCAAAGAACTCGTTAAAAGATGGCTTTATTTAATAAATCTCTCAGTACATCAACTAAATTTCTGGGAGCATTATGTAATGTGAAGTCAGGTTCTTAAAACTTGTCAAAAGGTATCTTCCTATTGCATTTACCATCTTCTAAATGACCAGATCTGCAGACATGACAGCCTCTCAAACCAATTTGTGTCATGAGAAATGATGAATTCTCGACTAGTTTACCTCCAATGCAAATTTTTTAGGTTGGATGTCTCGATCACAAACAAATTTTGTTGACATTGATGTTGTTAGCATCTTTCTAGTGCATTCAACATGTTATCAATGCATAGAGTTTAGGTTATAATAGAATTTCACACCAATTTGCGCCATGAGGAAATAATGGACCTTGAACTTGCTTACCTCCAATGTAAATTCTTTCAACTGGAAGACTCCAGGCACAAGGAAACTTTATTGATAGTAAAATGGCTTGTAGTCACAGTACGATCAATTCCAATGCTTATTGTGAAGTAGATAGCACACAACGAATTCATTGATTACAATGTGAAAAGACCAGTCATAGTTGTGGTACCCTCAAGCCTTTAAGCATTGGAATGTCAATAACTATAGTACACATGTTTTCAGTCAAACAAAAGCCTACCCAGTACAAGAATTTTTCATAGGACTAACATGGCAAACTTATTAAATCGGTAAATGCAATACGTAAGGTTCTATATGGTGCTTTCCATTTAAAATATATAATTCCGATCTCGTAGGATCAGGTAACCTTATGTTTTCCGTCCTCCCAACCACTAAAACTATGCTATTCTAATTCAGCTATGGATTCTGAGATTATCCTTCAAAGAATTAACTTACTCTATCTTGTATTGCTTCATATTCTCCGTTCCACGACAAAGATAAACTATTGGGAACACAAGTACATGGCTCACCAAGAAGCGAGCATTCCTATAATAACCAATGAACATGATGCATAAAAAAGCAATCTAATAAAGCAAACCAAGAACCATGAAAACAATACACCACCTGGACCGAGGGCTTGGGAGGCTCAAATTTTAGAGACCCAAATGGGAGGAAAGAGAAAGAATGATAAAAAGAGAAATGGTGACGGTGGTGGCTGCGGGTATGCAGAGGTGGAGAATATATGGCAGTGTGGAGAAGCATTTTGATGACTGTTTTCCCGGAATTAGTAAAGAGAAGATTCTTCAGAGCATGTTAAAGAATTTGCTTTGTGATCTACACACTGTTGTCTCTCAGGTAAATTCCGAGCTCTATAGACACGCTCTACTCTATTTAGTAGTTCGTTGCTACTGGAAGATAAGGTTCAATTCAAGACAATCTGACATAAGAAGATAAGGCCAAAGTTTCGAGGGGAAAACTACATGGCCACGCCCCAATTGTAACATAGTAATAATAATATTACATAATTGTATTATAATATAATAATACTTATATACGGATAGAACTTCTGATTTTTTTCATTATATTATTACATATGGCCATAAATAATTAAGATGATCTAGAAAATAAAACAGATTATCTATAATATTAATTTTGTTATGAGGTCATGTAAGACAAATGCATCATAATTGAAAGTAATTAATAGTATAAATATAACCACTATCACTCATATTGGAAGGATGATATATAATGAAAAAATATTGAGTACTCTGTTTAGATGGAGAAGTGCCTTAGAGCTGATAACGAGTAACTATTAAACCAAATTGTTGACACTACTGTAGCAGTGACTGAAACCATTTAAAAAAAAAGTCTAAAATAAGGATTCATAGTTGACAGGGTTGGCTAAGTGTTGATAAGCATGTAAAGGAGATATAGCTAAAGGACGAGCATAAAGAGTAGATAAAGCCCAAAAATGCCACACGGTTAGTTCAAAGACATAATCATAAAGATGATGTACAAATTTGTAAGGTGTTTGATATCAAAGAAGTAGGGATGTGGTGCAACTTGAGAAAGTTTAGAAACAAGTGAAGATAATAAAACATACTTTTTGGAGGAGGGTAGCTATTTCGTCAAGAGTACTAGGAGGTATGCGCGTGATATGAGGGAAGGTTTTCTTGATTTTTGCAAAGATAGGAAGATTCATGAGAGCAAAAATAAAGAAAGGGATAGGTGAAGAAATTTCAGAAGTGAGAAGGTAGATAGGTTTTTTGAGATTGGAAAGGAAATATGCTAAAATGTTGGTGTGGCCTTTGATATGGTAAACAACAAATTTATAGCGAGAAAACCAATTTTTTCACCGAAGTAACTGGTTGTCTGGTAAGATTTTCTTAGGAGGATCAAGGATGTTGGGAAATGACCTGTTATCCATTTCAACCACAAATCGGTGTGAGGCCAAATGAAAATTAAAAATTTCAATGCCTTTTTTCATTGCCACAATCTCTTTGTAGTTGAAGTGATAATGTTGTTCAACGTCAGAGAATTAGGCACTGACATTTCCACAATAATGGTGTTTGGTATCAATCTCTTTAATCAAAACAACACCCCAATAAGCACCACTAACATTTGTCTGTAAAATGCGGACACTCTTATCCGGAATCTTTAAAGGAGGTGGATGCTGAATCACCTTCTTTAAATACTGGACAACTTTAATTTGTTCAATAGTCCAGGGAGGAGGATTTTTCTTCAAAAATTTTGATAAAACATTAGTGTAATCAACAACGTGAGGAATAAAATCTCTAATGAAATTAATAATACTAAGAAATTGTTGAATTTGTTTTGGGCTGAGATTGGAATTCGAAATATAAAGGAGTTTATTAGCAATATGTGAACCTGGTTGATAAAACCTATCTTTAAATTGTAGACCCAAAAATTAAATCTGAGTAGATCCAATAGTACTTTTGGTCTAAGAGAGCATGAATCCATACTGTTGAGTAAGATTTAAAGTTGTTGAAGCAGGGCCTATTAATTTTCAGGAGTTAGTGAATATAACAGGATGTCGTCTATGTAGACCAAAGCACTGTGCATAATGGGTTGGTATATGCGGATCATGGCTTTTTGAAATAATGATGGAGCTACTTTGAGGCCTAAGGGCATAATAGTCCATTGAATTGAATATTAGGAAAGCAGAAAGCAGTTTTGTATCTTTCCAAGAGATCAATACCTAGTTGCCAAAATCTAAATTTAAGATCAAATTTGGAAAAAAAAATCTTAGCATTTTTTAGGAAAAGAACCTGAGTATTAATCTCGGCTAATGGAAACTTGTCATCCTGGAGAAAAGCATTAAGTGGTTTATATTCAATAACCAAACGTTTCTTCCCACGTTGTTGTTAAGCCCTTTTATTGACATAAAAATCTTGACAAGCCCAATCAGATTTTGTGGGCTCAATTAAGCCTTGTTACAAGAGTAACAAACATTCTACTTAAGCCAATTTCAAATCATCAGGATTCATACTTGGATGTGTAGCTCTTGTGGGATTGATATCTTCATTCTTTTTGAAAGGAAGTTGAATGAAGAAATAAAGATTTTTCCAAAGAGGACTAGGATGATTGAATTGAACATGAGTACTGGGACAGTGTTGCAAAAACTGATCGTAGAGAACTTCATAATTAGGAGGAACACTGGAAAGTTCAAAAATATTACGAAGTTCTGTATGTGGAGTAAATTGAATTCCATATTTAATTCCAGAAGGGAGGATTTGTAAATGAGCAGCCTTGTAATAAATAGAATTCCATACTAATCAAAATGTTGGAACCAGGAAGATGACTACCAAATAGACGAGTCAATACCACACAATTAGGGAAAAACCTAATTCCAACTTTTCTTTTGGTCGTAAGACTGATTTTGAAAGCTTTTCCATCAGTAGCAGTAAAATATTCATTATGAGAGATCCATGTTTTAGGAGGTAAAATATCAGGCTTCATAACACTTCAACAAGAACCAATATCCATATAACCAGAAGCATTATCATTGGAAGAAGAATCATCCATAGGAATGGCAAAAACTATCTCATGAGTTTATAAGGTTGTTCTTCGATGAAATCTTCAATATTGGTTTGTTCTTGAAGAGGCATCATGTTTTCAAGAGATTAAATCAATTTGAGATCTTTTTTCTTGCAATAAGGACATTATTTGGAAAAATGACCAAATTTACCACAAACAAAGCAATGATTCGCTTTTTTGGATGTAGAAGGGCAGCGTCGAAAGAATCGAACACCATGACGTTTTGGAAACCTTCGAGAAGATGGGCAAGGTTTCAATCTTTTGAAGTGTCGAAACTTCTTGTAATGAGATCATTTCTTAGGATAACAATCACATTCTTTCGATTCTTTGCACTTGATCTTTAGATATGGTTTCTTGCAAGAATTGTCAAGCTCACGATTGCCTTTCAATATTTTCTTAAAGAATTTATGTTGCTCACATAATTTATCAAGTATTGACAGTGTTAATTGATAAATTTCTCCAAGAGTAATATCCTTCATATCATGACGTAAAGCGTTAATCGTGCATTGTAATTCTGGTTGAAGTTCATTTAGAAGAGAAGCAATAAAAGTATGACAAACATTTACATCATTAAAGCTACTCAGGTAATAACGTTTAGCCATTTGTTGAAAATGTCGATACAAATCTTTGCCGTATAAAGAACAACACTTCACATCAAAGAATTCTTGACGGGTTTGTTTATCAATGAGTTGAAAATCTCTATAGAATTCATTATGAAGAGCACCGAGAAATTGGGAAGCCGTAGGAACTTGAACACCTACTAAACGAGTATATTCATCAATACTTTGCCACCAATCTCGTAAGGAACTAGTAAAACGAGATGAGAATTCAGTAAGAACAGCTCGGAGTGTAATACCTAGGTGAGTTATTTGGAGATCAATCTAAGCACTGAATTTATTCAGGCATTCCCACCATCGATATGGAGGGATATCATCAAAAGTAAACCGAGGTCCAGCAGATGGTTAGATCTATATTTTAAATATTATATTGATACTGATATTAGATTTACTTCTAAAGCGATATTGTATTAATATTGATCAATATCAAATATCATTTCAAATAATTTTTTAAAACTATAAATTAATTTTCTAAATTTTATAAAATCTGCAGAATAGTCATTCAATTTATTATATTTTATAATTTTTAACGTTACTTCATTTTTGATATAATAATAAATGTGTATTATATAAATTAATGGAGTATTTAAAATAATTAATACATAAGAAGTAATTGAAATAAAATATAGAATTTTTAAATATCATTCATTAATTTATATTTAAAAAATTACAAATATAAATATGAATTAATAAAGTATTTAAGGTTATTTAATATCACATAAAAAGAATTAAAATATAAATATTAACTAATGAAGCTTTTATTTATTAGAGATAAAAATAATAAAATAACATCATTAAAAACAATCATAAATTAATTTATACATTAAAAATTAAATAAATATTTGCTAATAAAAATAAGAAGAAAAACTTATAAGGAAGAAATTTCTAGAATAAAAATCAAACGATAAACGTTTTAGATTTTTTAAATAAAATATACAATATAAAATATAAAACACAAAAAAAGAACTATCCAAAAGGACCAAAATCCTAATTAGTTTTACAGTGTCTTGCCCCTCTCGTCTCTCTCGTAAGATTTGCCTCTCTCTCTCTCTCTCTCTCTCTCTCTCTCTGTATGCTCTCTGGTTTTTTTTTGTTTATTTTTACTTCTATTTCTATTTTCCCAAATGAATCAAATCTAAGGTAAGAAATAGGGATATGGTCAAATTTATAATATAAGTTTTACCAGATCTACAGTGTCTCCATAGATCTAGCCTGAGACATCAGAGATGATGTAGGGAAGCAGAAGTAGAAGCTAGTAGATCTGCAGTAGAAGGCTTTGCTACTATTATGTCTTCCATTTTTTAGTGAAGGGTTGAGATTTTTTAATATTTACAAACTTGATCTGGTGTTTATTGATGCCTTCAATATTAGTTGGTATTATCCAGTAAGGCTAGTACTAAGTGGTATTTAACACTTGTATAGTACTAAGTTTGACCATATTATTTTCTAATTTGTACGATTTGTCCGATGGTTAAAACTTTGGATTAGGGTCCATTTTCTTTCCTTTTGGGCTTAAAACAATTTTATTCAGATTAATACAACAAAGTTCTTTTGGTCCTTTATTTCTTGAAATAAACATTAAATTGGTATGTAAACGTTATGTTGAGTTCCATTAGATACTTTTAATTTAGTTAATGTAATTTAACAATTTAAAATTAAAACAAAACCATTGTTTTTTCTTATTTTTTTTGGAGTTTTAAGCTTGAAATGATCTTTTCAAAAGTGTTAGGAAATAAATAAGATCAAATCTTGAGCATAATGGAAAAGTTTTTGCAATTCTTCCAAAAATCGTTTTTAATAGAATAATTTTGTATAAGAATTAAGAAATACAAGAGTAAATACAAACCTAAGTTAAGTACCAAGTTGTTCAATCCTAAAGTCTTTAATAGTATCTACAAAAATAATGAAAGAGAATTCATACTTTTTAAAATGAATTGACATAATTGTTAACTTTCTTAATATCTTTCTCTTTTATAAAGAAAGATTAAGATCTCTTTCAAACTATAATTATTATTAATTATAATTATAATTTAATTTTAATAAAATAAAATATCTAGTATTTAATTCCTAAAGTTTCTTGAACTTTTAATGAAATGTTTATCTTTTTTAAAAAGTTTTTAAACTTCAAAATTACATATAACTTAATTTAAATACAAATTTCTCTCTTTAGTTACTCTATATGTATGATGAATTAGGCTTCTAACAGGTAATGATTATCAATTATTATTCTAATATATAAAGACAATTAGATAAGTAAAACTCATCTTAATTTGTCTTCAATTACCTAATGAAATTTTTTTAATAATATATTAAGCTTGGCTTATAACAATTTGGCATAATTGTCTAAATATTAAGAATGTCAAAGTAGTTGGCTTAACTTATTCATACAAGATTATAAAATATGAAATTAGTATCTACTATATTAAAATTCATTCATTTCCATTCTTTTTAATTAGTAACTGATTTATAATTGATATTTAAAAATAGTCTTTTAAATCCTAGCTCACTTTAATTAAAGAATTTTGAATCATTGGTAATTAAGAATAATAGAATTTTTTCTTTAATTACTTTAAGATGATGAGTTTTTATTGACTCATTCAACTATTTCCATACAGTTTATAGTATATCAAGGTACTATCGACTAAACTACTCAACATAATAGATAATAATGAAGACATACACAGATATATAAGTAATATTTTATTATAGATCTTCGTAATTAGGATGGTTTAATGAACTTAATCTTTAATCAGTATCTACATCTTTATTTAAGTATTTCTATATTTTAATTTACGAGGTTAACTTTATTCATAAGAAAGAAATATAAAGTGTGCTAGTTTTACCTTTCTATCAATATTACGTCTTGATAAAACTATAACCAAGAGCAATTTTAAAAAAATGCAAATGCAAAATGAATATTATAAGTAAGATCTCATCATAATTCTAATTATATAGTGATTATTGTATATATATTATCTTTAAAATTAAGCATTAAATATAATTAATAAAATTAATAAAGATAAAGAACTCCTTTATTAAATAAACTAATAATCTCATAGATTAATTACAACATAACCAACTTATTGTGTAATTACAAATTAACAAAAAAGTATTTACATATCTTTCTTTTCTTCATCGGTCTAGTTCTTTATCATAAGAGCCAAGTAAATAGCTTTAAACATGAATGTATATTAAATTTCACGAGCAAGTGTTTTGTCTTTCCTTTAAAGATGACCATATTATCTTTAAGTTTTATTTTAGTTTTTATCAAATTAAAATGATTTTTAATATTTTACTTGTATTTATATTGTATGGTAATTTCCTGAGTAATAATCACAATATGCACTAAATTTTATAAATTATGAAAAATACAAAACAACTCTAATTAAAAATTCATAGAGCAATTTAAAATAGTTTTTATTAAGTAACAAATAAAGGTAGTAAGAAACCCAAAGTTAGTACTAGATATCACTTTTGTAAGTGAGAACATATGAGAATCTATAAAAAGACTTTTAAATGTTTTAGATACTAATTAAATTTTAAGAGATATAAGTAATAAACAAATGCAATCTTAAAATTTTGTTTAATATTCTCTTTCTTTTCAAGTACCAAAATTAAATTAATTTGATAAAAATAAAATTAGTACCTTGATATTGAATCAAGCACCATTGTTAAAAATAAGATTAGACTAATATCAACAAGAAAAAGGAAATGTATAAATTACAAAAGACCCATGTCAATAGTAATTTAAGTTATTTCTTGCATTTATATTTTTAATTAATTAAAAATAGTAAAAATATATGGTTTATATTCAGTAAAAATTTTACTTAGAGTAACCATTATTTTTGAAATTTACGATATAAACAAAATTTTTAAATAAACTATTTTAAGTAATTGAACTTTAGATTGCTTCATTTGTGCATTTAGTCATAATAACATTATTATTTCTCATATAAAAAAAATACTCTTTCACATAAAGTGGAGAGCATGAATATATGATGGACTAAGTGAGATTCTAAATATAATTTTGATGATAAAAAATATAATATCTTTAATGAATTTTCTTTTTCTGATCGTAGTAGCTCAATTATTATAGAATTGACAAATGAGCTAATTGAATCAATTTTGCAATCAAACGAAGAACATTAAGAATAAGGAAACAATACATAAATTAAGAGAGCTTAAAAAAATTAAGCAAAGAACTAAGAATAAGGAAGAGTTAAACATTTCATATGTTCATTTAATTTAAATTTCGAGTAGCTTTTATTTAGCTCTACTGAATGTCTTGATGGCTTAATATTGAATGATCATTCATGATTTAGGATACATTACATGTACTTTGTCATAATAAAGAAGAAATTTGGTGAAAATTATGAATTTTCACTTGTTTAGTGGTTAGGTCAACCTATAAAGGAGAACGATTGACTGAATGAATGTTTTTAGGTGAGAAATAATTTTTTTGGAAAGGTATCTCCAGACTTATATTGGAGATGGGTCTACCAAATAAACATTTGATGTGTTTATGTTATTGGTCTCTCATGGTACCTAAAAGAGGGGTGAAATATAAGTTAGTGAATTATACAAGTTTTTCCTACCTAAAAAAGCAATTCAATAAAGTTTTAATATGTTGATGATATGACAATCCATTTTGAGATCAATCACATGTTGAAGAATAATGTAAAGAGTTTATAGGAGGAGAAGATGCAACTTGA
>JAOXYD010207243.1:0-47445 GCA_028565735.1 Pinacopodium congolense
TCTCAAAAATGGTCTCTAAGGCTTTTTATATATGTTAGTTGTAAGTAGGGACAAGTTGGAGCAAATTTCAGTTGAAAATCGTGTGACAACTACAAAAATGGTGCTTAATTAGAGTAAAATGACAGGCTATGAAGACACCATTTAAATCCCTGTCTACGAGAGTAAAATGGCAAGCTATGAAGCAAAATGATAGTCTACTGAGGGTGCTATTTAACTCCCAAAATCAAAATTTTTGCTCCATTTTCGTAGATTTTCTTGGAGAACTGGCTTCCATCTACTTTGTACATCATTTATAAACATAATTAAGCAACTTAGCAATAAATTGGAAGCAATGTGCTTTAAAATTGGATTAAATTCATATGAAAATTCATTAAACCCAAAGCCTAACAAGCTCCCAAATACTCTGCTCCCCTAACTTCAGTAAATCTAATAAACTTTAAAAGTGCCCTTATCTTCACTATAACTTATAATAAGCTCTCTAGATTTAATAGTTGAGACACATTAGGTACTAAGAAATGACTAACTTAAGCCATTAACATACAAGCTTGAAAAGTTTTACCTAAAGGTATGGAACCCTAGATTAGTTGGTTAAGTATCCAATTAAAACAAACTAACCTATTGTTACTTTTTCAAAATCGCTAAGGATAATTATATATCACATGCGCAATCCTAGCAATTAAATTAGGAAATTACTTAAAGGATGATCAAGCCTAAAGATAATACCAAATTCATGTCTTGTAACCAAAGTTCCAAACTAACCTAACCCTTAAAAACATCAAATCAATTCAAATCAAGCTCTATTCTCACAATTGATTGCCCTTTATCCTTCTTATACCTTCAAACCCTTCAACACCTATCCATACATATTTAAATTAACCAAAACAGAAATTAAATAAACATAAATCATACTTAATTAAATAAAACTAAGGCTGAAAACTTAAAAACACCAAAGGATAAAAACAATTCAACACTTGACACAAATTACTTAAGCTATTAATGAATTGACTAAAATCTATTTCAACTAAACTAAAACTAATACTTTAAATAAAAATTTCAGCACCTAAATATTTAACAAATGTTAACATTAAATGATTAAAATCATAAGAATATAAACAAATCCTAATTATCAATCATAAATTAACCAATTACATGAATAATAAATAAAAACTCATAAAATAAAACTTAACACTTGATAAAGATAACACAATGACATAAAAACTCAAAGGTCATTACATAAGAAAGCAAAACATTAAACTTATAAACTAAAAAGCATAACATTTGGACATGTACATAAGCAAGCATTCAGTTATGAATAAAGAAAGCAAGGACAAAGAGCAAAGAAAAGCAAGAAAAAAAAAAGGAAACTAAAGCTAACAAACAACAAGCTAAAAGGTGGTGTATAAATAGTAAATTAATTCAAAATAAATCCAAAATGAGTGGCTATGGGGTGTTGCTTAGATGCAGGAGAGCTCCCCTTCTCTAGAATATATGCAACTAAATTCTTTGTAAGTGGAGAGCTCTACTAAGGTCCAAGCTAGCTCCAACTCCAAGATAAGTCATCCTTGAGTGTGAGTGAAGACCAACCCCTTTCCAATTTATGATGCCACCAACTTCAAGGAAGCAGCCCTTGCTTTCAACGATTTTTCTCATATATTCTTTATTAGTGGAGAGCTCCCTTAGCCCCCTTTTCAACCATCACTCCCCACCTAATGGAAAGCTTGCTTTTAATTTTTATTTAATGCACTAGGGTTGCATGTTTTTCTAATCAAAATGTTATTGTCTTGCCTATGTTTGCTGTCGTTCCACCAAGGAAAGGACTTCCATTGTGTTGTCGTTTTTGCACATGAAAAACACTACTGCATCCAACAATGAAATGTAGCTAACCAAGCTTTCTGTCCAAGCTTACAAAATGCTCCCTTGCTAACAATTCTATTGTCATTTTACTCCTCTCTTAAACATTCCGTGCTGCCGCTTTTTCATTTTGCTACTCCAAAGCGCTACTGCATATTTTAAGCTTTTCAAGCTTGTTTTATCCTCTTCTTCAAGAGATTTTTGCTCCAATTTAGTCTTTCTTTTGCTATGCCATTTTTCTCCACTCCTTGAAGCTTTTACTTTTTGTTTATTTTGCTAATTTAACTTTCAGACTTCATACTTTTAGTTTGTATTTGTATTTCTTTATCACATTTACATGAAAAAAAAATTTAAACACAAATTAATCATTTAAGCACAAAAATAGGATTGAAATGAAATTAGAAAGTATATGAACATTCAATATATTTCAATCCTATCAAATATCCCCATACTTGAACCATTGCTTGTCCTCAAGCAATGATTTAAATATTCCACTCAAGTAATCTAAATCCAAAGTCAATAGCTAATTAAGTACAAATAAAAAAATTAATACCTTTAGTCTAGTTCACAAATCTCAACTTTATCGTGACTAAAAATTTATTTAATCACATGCAAATACACGAAGTTAGTAAGAAGCAATCCTATATGCATAATACCAAATGTTCAAGATATTTTGCATAAGTCACCACATACACAACTGAAAATGCAACACAATTTTGAGTTTTGAGAAATGTTTATTTGAAAAATCATCTAACTTTTTTACAAGAAGGTAAACACTTTGTGGTGAACACTCCTCGATTTCTAGGTTAGATCACCATTTCAAATAACTGTTAGCACCACTCATAACTTCAACCTTAGAGAATTTGGGTTGAAACTAGTGAAGTGAGAATTGTGCAATACACAATAAAACAAAAAATAATAATGATACTAATTATTCAACAACAAAAACAAAAACATGTTTTGTTCAATAATGCAACCACAAAGATGTTTTCTTTTCTTTGCTTCTTTTTTCTTTTTCTTTCTTTTTATCTTTTCACTTTTTTTGTCTTTTTTTTTATAGATTATTTCAAACATTTTATACCCATTCTTATAAATATCAAATATTATACGAATGGATCACTAACACATGCAAGAACTTATGACAAAAAGAAAAATACAAACTTAAGGGTTACAAATAAATCTAGAATCAATCATTATTCACCAAACTGAAAGCATTAATTTCCTTCCAATATCGAAATTAAATAAAAATTAAAGATTAAGATCATTTGAAGCTATAATTTTCAAACCATAACCACTGGACTCATAATAGTTTAAGTGTCGAGAAATTTTAAATTGCCCCACCTCCACACTTAAATAGGACATTGTCTCCAATGTATTAAAAATAATAAAAACAAAAAGAAGTAGGAACAAAAGTACTCTCCTGGGTTTGGAACAGGCCATGAACATTGAATGCAATAATAGCAGCTTCCCTTTTGAAGAACAAAGCAGCACATCTTCCATCTACAACCAAAATACATAAAAAGCAAAAAAAGTACACAAACCAAACAAACCAAAAGATAATTATTAAAAAAACACACAAAATAAAACGATATGGATGAGATGCCTCCTATCAAATGCTTCGTTAAGGTCATAAACTTGATCCTTGGCATATTCAACATCATCTATTGTCAAATGGATTCGTGATCCTAATAGGAAGCATGCTCAAATTTCGTGAAGAGCCTGGAGAAAGTTTCCTTAGAACAAGCTCGAAAACTAGATGTTGCATAGCTTTGGATGCATGGACTTGCATCACCTTGCCATTAAAGTCCAAAGTCCACTCTCTAGTATACACATCTTCCTTCTTCCACCAGGATGGTCTCTATAGTAATATCGCCAGTAGGTGTGGAGACTCTTCAACCTTCTTACCACCTTCAACATCCAGCTTGCTCGCCCATAGCTCTTCCAAGAACTTCACTTCTTGTGGCTCTTTCTCTTTTTTCTCCTCTTCTCCTTCTTCTTTCTCTTTCTTCATATTACTAGGGAAAAGAAGCAAAATTCGATAAGTGATAACATGAAATGTATCATTTACATTAAGAGGTTAAGCAACCTTCTTCTTTTCTTGAGCAAGTGTTTCTTCCTATCCTACCTAGTCTTTCTCTTCCTCTACTATTTTTGGGTTCTCCCATGATTCTCCATTCTATGATGGAATAGTGCACATCTCCTCAGCATCACAATCTTGTTGGCTAAGAACGCTTGAAGAGACTTGGGCTTCTAAGCTCTGAAGCACTTCGACCAATTAGCTTAATTGATCTTCCAAGCCCTTCAAGCCACTCCTAATTTCCTACTGAAATTGAAGAGTGCTTATCGCCAAACTTGTTACGATCTCCTCCAATGACATCCCATCAACTTATGGTCATAATGGTGGAGGTGAAGCCATATGGTGGAAATATGCTTGATCTTGGTAGTAGCTGGGAGGAGAATTAAATTCGTATTGTTGCGTATCTAGAAAAATAGGACACGTACAAAAAGGATAACCTAAAAATGAGCAATCTTCATATATCTTAACTTGTTGTTCATTCATCAATAATGGTGCAGCTAAGGGTGTGAAATTCACCACTTGATTCTCTAACCTAGAAGTAGCAAGATATTGAAAGTCATTATCATAATAAGGATAGTACAAAAAATCAAAATGAAAAGCGTACTAATAATGATCCATGCACCTTAAAG
Source organism: Pinacopodium congolense (assembly GCA_028565735.1). Taxonomy (NCBI): domain Eukaryota; kingdom Viridiplantae; phylum Streptophyta; class Magnoliopsida; order Malpighiales; family Erythroxylaceae; genus Pinacopodium; species Pinacopodium congolense. The sequence continues at coordinate 4,558 of JAOXYD010207243.1, forward strand.
ATTATCAAAATTTGAAAAGGCTATGAAACTAAAACAAACATAAGGCAAGATGAAAAAGAAATATAAAAATAAAAACAAAAAAAACAAAGACAACAAAAGAAATAGCAAAAACATAAGTACCAATTCCCTAACAATGGCGTCAAAATTTTTATGGTTCGTCGTAAACTATCTAATAATAAACCTAACTAAACCTAATTATATAGTTAAGGTGAGTTAGGGCTGAATCCACAAGGAGTTAAGGGGGTACTATTATTTCTAATATTGTAAAGAAAAATAAAAACAAAAACCCCTAGACTCAAAAAAAACTAACATAATTAAGATGCAACAAAAACAACAAAAAAATACGAAGCAAAACACAATAACAAATAACAATCGCAAAGAAATGGGTTGAAGGTATCATCGAAATTCAGGGATAACTATTGATCATTGAATTTGGATAAAAGGGTACTCTAGCTATGGTGTTAGCCTATAGGGTTGAACAAGTTCTTAAATCCTTTGTTCCCCTAACTTCAGTAAATCTAATAAACTTTAAAAATTTCCCAATATTCACTATAACCTAGAACAAGCTCTCTAAATTTAATATTAAAGACACACTAGATACTAAGAAATTATTAACTTAAGCCACTAACACACAAGCTCGAAAACTGTAACCTAAAGGTATAGAACCCTAGACTAGTTGGTTAACTATCCAAATAAAACCAACTAACCTATTGCTAATTTTTCAAAATCACTAAGGAAAATTACATATCACATGCTCAATCCTAGCGGTTAAATTAGGAAATTACCTAAAGGATGATCAAGCTTAAAGATATTACCTAATTCAAGTCATTTAGCCAAAGTTCCAAACCAACCTAAGCCTTAAAAACATCAAATCAATTCAAATTAAACATCATTCTCGCAATTGATAACCCTTTATCCTTCCTATACCTTAAAACCCTTAATCACCTAAACATACACATTTAAATTAACCAAAATACAAATTAAATAAATACAAATCATACTTAACTAAATTAAACTAAGGCTAAAAATTTAAAATATACCAAAGGATAAACACAATTTAATACTTAAAATAACACAAACAAAATTACTTAAGCTATTAATTAATTAACTAAAACCTAATTTAACTAAACTAAAACTTTAAATAAAAATTTCAGCACCTAAACATTGAACAAAAATTAACATTAAATGATTAAAATCATAAGACCATAAACAAATCCTAATTATTAAACATAAATGAACCATATACATGAATAATAAATAAAAACTCATAAAATAAAGCTTAACACTTGATAAAGATAACAAAATAAATAAAAACTCAAAGGTCATTACATAAGAAAGTAAAACATTAAACTTATAAATTAAAAAGCATAACATTTAAACATGTATATAAGCAAGCATTCAGATATGACCAAAGAAACCAAGCATTCATACAAAGTACAAAGAAAAGCAATGGGAAAAAAGAAAACTAAAGCTAATAGACAATAAACTAAAAGACGATGTATGAACAGTAAATTAATTCAAAATAAATCCAAAATGAGTGGCTAAGGGGTGTTGCTTGGATTCAAGAGAGCTCCCCTTCTCTAAACTATATGCTGCTGAATTCTTAGTGAGTGGAGAGCTCCACTAAGCTCCATGCTCCAAGCTAGCTCTAACTCCAAGCTAAGCCGTCCTTGAGTATGGGTGAAGACTTGCTCCTTTCCAATCTATGATGCCATCACCTTTAAGGAAGTAACTCTTGCTTCTAATGATTTTTCTTATGTATTCCTTGTTAATAGAAAGCTCCCTTAGCCCCCTTTTCACCCCTCACTCCCCACCTAATGGAAAGCTTGCTTTCGATTTTTATTTCATCCACTAGGGCTGCATGTTTTTCTAATCAAAACGATGTTGTCTTGCCCATGTTTGCTGTCATTTCACCAAGGGAAGGACTTCCAATGTGGTGCCATTTCTTCACTTGTAAAACGATGCTACATCCAGCAATGAGGCACAACTCTCCAAGCTTTCTTTCCAAGCTTACAAAATGCTTGCTTGCTAACAATTGTGATGTCATTTTACTCCTCTATTAAATATTTCATGCTGCCATTTTAGCAAGAGCAAAAAGCCCTCCTCCTTAATTCATTTTGCTGCTCCAAAATTCTATTGCACATTTTAAGCTTTTCAAGCTTGTTTTGTCCTCTTCTCCAAGTGATTTTTGTTCTAATTTAAGCTTTCTTTTGCTATACTATTTTGCTCCACTCTTTGGAGCTTTTACTTTTTGTTTATTTTGCTCCTTTAGCTTCCAAACTTTATGCTTTTAGGTTGTATTTGTGTTCCATTATCATATCTACATAAAATTTTCAAAAAAAAAGCATTTAAACGCAAAAATAGGATTAAAATGACATTAGCAAGCATATGAAAATTCAATATATTTCAATCTTATCAATATACCAAAGCTAGTTTAAGTAAAACATTTCTAAAATTTTGATTTTGTAAGATTTTGAGGTTATCCTTTAACATAAGGAAAAGAAAAGAGAGAAGGTTATCCTTCCACACAAAAATGAGTTTGTAATACTAACATTGTATTCTTTATTAATTTAGTACAACTATCTCAACAATTTGTGTTGGGAATTAAAAGTAGGAGCAAGTGGACCACATTAAACTATTAAAAAATTATGGTGCATTTCTTCCCTACTCTTTTAATTTTACACATTTACTTAACATTACTTGTTTAAATTGAAAGTATTGCTTTCACTTTTCATAAAATTTAATAAGTTTAAGTTATGCATCTTAGAAGAAGATTTAATCACCTAATTCATCACTTTTGAGGTGCCATACAGGCCTAACATACATTTAAAAAAAAAGAGTGAAAGGGAAGAGAATGAACACCAAATTTTTATAGAAATTTAACTAACCCAAATTTAGCCTACGTTTTCTCTCCAATTACTTGTTGAAAATTTCATCATAACTCAAAGTCAAGTACAATCTTCTTCTTAAAGTGAAGAGGAACTCTTAACAACCCAAATCTTCTTTATTAAAGGTGAAGAAGAACCTTTAACCACTCCTTTTCAAGGAAAATAGAAGCCTTTATACGTTTAACCAATCCTATAAAAGAATAATTCCCTTTAGAAGTAACAAAATACACTTTTGAAAGTGTTTTACTTAAAGCTCCACAATCTAAGGGTTTTTACACACTCAAAAATATTAAATATGACCAATCAACCTCTTGCAAGTTTAACAAAATAGAACATAATGAATTAAAAGCATAAAAATCGTATTTGAAGCCAAAAAGATGAAGAATGAAGAAGATGAACTATTAAATACTTGAACACTTTGTTGATGGTAATATCATATGCTCAAAAACTCTCACACGCACGTTTATTAATCTAAAAATTGAATTAGGAACCTTAGAAATAATGTTCTAAAGCGAAAAGAGACATTAGACAGATTAGTTAGCCATTGGAGATGAGTAAACATTGAATTTTTTATTAAAAAAAAGTATCGATATATAGATGAACATCAATAATGATTCCTATGTTTAATAACGATGTTGTTATGCATTAATGCTAATCTACTAGACCATAACAGTAACATCAATAGTGTTGTTCTACCTCTCTAATTTGCTTTTGGATAGAATATAAGACTATAACAGAGTCATTGTACACCATGTACAGCCATTGCGGATCACCATTGTATTCTTATAAATACAAAAAAAATGATTTAAACAAATTTTAAAACTCTAAAAGCATTTTCCAACATCTAATGCATCTTGAAAAAATATCTAAAAGATTCATAAATTAGTTGTAAACACCAAGATCCATCAAATAAGCTTAAACATAAAAATGTGTCTTAATTTATAATAATTAAAACTCATTTTTGATATTTCTCTTTTCAAACCAACTTTAAAAAATTCCAAATTTTCTTCTTTAATCTCAAAACATTTTACACAAGTTTTAAAATACTTTTTAAGATTGAATGATTTGCTAAAATGATCCAACTGGCTCTATGTTAAAAATTGATCATTTTAGTGAAATTTATGCAACTTTGAAAAATTAATGCAAGTGCAATATGCAAATTGAGCCCAATGATTATTTAAACTTTAAGAAAAAAGATTGCCAACAAATCTAAACTATGTATATAGTATTTTTCTTTCCAATTTCTTTAAAATTTGTTTGTAAGTCCACACTTTTCGCTAAAAAACTCAAACCATTAATATAATTCAAGTTTTTTTATCATCAAAATCAAGATTAGAGCCTACCTTGTTTTAACATGTTTAAATCAACAAAACATCTTCCAAGAAAACTATTCCAACAACCCAAAAAAATTAATTATCTTAGGCTAACTCTTATATATCTTCAATTTGAGGATATGCAAAATTATAATGCTATTCAATTTGATGGAACTTCCGTTATTGAATGGAAAATAGATGGACTATTTGAATACTAGATAATGATGTTTTGCAATATAAGTTAATGTTTGCTAAAACAACTGATATTAAAGGATATATAGAATTACAAATAGTAAAAGTGATTATTTATTGATTTTCAGGCTAACTTAAAGGCTAGTGGGATTTTTATTTTACTCTTGAAGTAAGAAATCATATTTTTATCACTATTCAACATGAACATGATACTTCAAGAAACATTATGAATGTCCATGATTGTATACATATCTTATTATACGCAACTTCCGAACATTTTATAAGTGCCATAACTTTATAGTTACATAATATTTATGAACAAATGATTGATTTAAGATGTCCTAATTTGTATTATTTTTTATGGTATAATGATGTCCACTTTTCTCAGATCTTCTTAAGAGAAGATTGTCATCATGTGTTATGGAAAGAAAAATTTATTTATGATTTTCCAACTCCTCTCTAAAAGAGTTAAAATTTGGATTAAATCCTAAATGATGTTATTATTTCATGTCATACTTATATGTATGGTGAACATGCTTCTAAAGTAGTGGTAGAGCGGATAGCTCTTTGCAATGAACTAAAACTACATAAACAAGTTCAAAAGGAGAAAATGTCAAGAAAAAAAGACCTAGATGATTTATGTGAATAGATATGATATTCTTTTATAATTTCTCCATATTAGAAAAGTAGGAATAAGAAGGAAAAATGTTAAAAAGCTTCTAAAAATAAAAAATATGAAGAATTGACTAAAAGGCTTAAGAAAACAAAAGGCAAAATGAAGATAGTAATATATTACAAATATAGAAAATTAAGGCATTATTCTAATAGATGTCTGGTAAAAAAAAAGCACATTTCTACATTAGAAATTAGTAAAGATATTAAAATATCATTACAAAAAATATTTTTAATAGATTTTGATAAAGAAGATGATAAAATACTTGTAAAAATACCTAAAAAATTGTGAAGGAAATACATGGTCTTAGTATTTTAACAATAGAAGAAAGTCTTATTCTAAACTTAATTAAAAAAATAGAAAACATAGAATAGAAAAGAGCTATACTAGAAAAATACTTAGAATTCATACTAATTAGTATGAAACAAAATTAGCAAACAAATATAAATAAACAAAATATGAATAATAATTATAGCATGCATGAAGTCTTTACTAAACTTAGAAAGGTCCCAAAAAGGTAGCCTACTACTTTGGAGCTAAAAGGTTAGATTAATGAACCCAAAAGTAAAGTAAAACACTAAAAAAATAGACTTCTTATTCTAGAAACAATAGTACACATAAAAGAGAGTGGAGAAGGCCCATTTCAAGTTTCTAAGGATATATAATCATAAGATGGAGAAAATACTCCAATAACTTCTTTACAATTAAAAAAATATGAAGTATATAAATGCAGTTGAAAGAGCTATCACTAAAAAATGACATACCAAAATCACAGTAATAGTGACTATACATGTTTTCTACTATAGCTCTTATTTTCTCTTGAGCAAAATTAAATTGCATAAATGAAAGATTAACACTTCCAAAATATTTTCACAAAACTATATAAATATTATATATTGCAAATGACGGTAAACTTATGGTTATTTTTAAATTATCTAATTTATCATATGAAATAATGCTTCTTCTTTTATTATCCTATTCATTATGGTAAGAGATTTATCTAAAGAGCTAATTTTAGAAACACCATTCTTAACAATGTTATATCCTATTAATAAAATAGATCAATAAGGAATAACCGCCAATATAGAAAATTAAGAAATTAAATTTGAATTTATAGAGCCATTAAGTTTTATGAAATATTTAGAATTCAGAAAAGTATTGAGGTCAAGACAAAATCAATCATTACCTAAGGAAATTGTTTATAAACATGTTGAATAAAATTTTCAAAAGGTACAAATTCAAATTCAAATTAAAGAATTTCAACATATTATAAAAGCTCAAATATGTTTGATATCCTCACTATATTTTGGGAAAAGAAGAAGCATGTGGTTTCTTTACCTTACAAATTATTATTTAAAGAAAAACATATACGTACAAAAGCTTGTGCCATAGCCATGGGACGTAGGCATCTAGAAATATATTAGAATGATAGAACCTATTAGGAAAAGCTCTAGTCCATGGAGTTGTCTAGCATTTTATGTTGAAAATAATTTAGAACTTTAAAGAGGAGTACCACAACTTGTTATTAATTGCAAAATATTAAATAAGGCTTTAAGAAGGATTATATACCCACTTTGTAATAAAAGGAACTTGTGGAATAAGCGTTATAAAGCTACTATATATTCAAATTTTGATATGAAATTTGAATATTAGCAAATACAAGTTTCCAAAGAGAACTATTATAAAACAGAATTTATTATACCATGTTGGAATTATAAACATAATGTTATGCTTTTGGATTAAAAACATGCCCCCTCTGAATTTTATTGAATTATGAATGATAACTTTAATACTTATATTTCATTCTCAATTATTTATGTTGATGAGTTTTTAATTTTCTCAAAAACCATAGATCAACATTTCTAGCATTTCAAAATTTTTATTAAAATTTTTACTAATTCTAGTTTAGTGGTTTTAATTAAAAACATTAAATTGTTCTAGGCTTAACTTAGATTTTTTAGTCATAATACTTATCAAGGATCCATTATTCCTATTGAATGAGCCATTAAATTTGCTGATAATTTCATAATTTCCTATTGAAATAAAAGAGAAAACTCAATTTTAGAGATTTTTGGAAAGTCATAATTACATTGTAGACTTTTATAAAAATTCAGCCTATGATGCTAAACCATTATTTAAGGGGCTTAAAGCCAATCCACCTGAATAGTCTGACATATATACTAATGTTGTTAGAACAACAAAAATAAGGGCTAACGTGCTCACTTAAGTTGCAATTCCACATCTTGATACTTTCCAGATAATAAAAATTGATGCTTTTGACTTTGGATATAGAAGGTATTTTGAAACAAACCTTACATGGAAAAGAAAAATGGGTAAGATTTACTTTTGAAATTTGGAGATGACTAAAGAATAATTATTCCACCATAAAAGGGAAGTTCTTATTATTGTCCTTTATGTTCAAATATTTGAAAGTGTTCTTTTGAATAAAAACATTCCTTATTAGGGCTAATTGTGCATCTGCTAAAAGCATCTTGGAAAAAGATGTTTAAAATCTTGCTTTTAAGCAAATATTTGCCCAATGGTAAGGAATATTATCTGTATACACTTTTGATATTGAAATTATCAAAGGAACAGTAAATTCACTACTCGACTATCTAATAATATAATTTTTGTAAGATTTAAAATGATGACAAGATAGTCAAAGGAAAATGAAAAAGGCAAAAGCATTTGAATTTGTTGCTATAGACAAGCTTAGAGAAGATGCTTATCAGCAAAGTATAATGGCTAATATAGTATTTGAACATTTAAATCCTTACATTCATTCCACTTATATTTATTTAATGGTTATTAAATTGCAATTTTTTATAATGCAAGCTTATGAAATAATTGTGATCTATTTAAAAAAATCATACTGACTTTAGAAATTATCCTAAAGATTATTACTTATTTCAATAGATTCTTATGGGAATAGACTTTGTTATAATAGAACCCTTTGTAAGAGAAAGAGGTAGCCATGAATAGGCTTACACTAAGTTTCAAATCAAGAAATTCATTTCTATAAAAGAACCAAAAAAAATGTTTACTCCTAGGGAATTATGTTTTCCTCCATCTCCACACTTTAAAACATTTTGCTACAGGGATTATATTGAGGCCTGAAAAGATGCTTTATTATATGATAAGAAAAGGAAATTTAATTGGTGGATTCAAACCACTACTAATGGGAAATTTGTGAAGTTTCCAAACTAGTTTTACGATTGGTTTTTCTCCTAGGAATTTATTCTATAATAATAAAGTAACAATAATTTATGAAATTTTTGTGGGAGTAAACCCAAGCTTAAAGTGTCACAAATGGATATTTGCCAAGACTTAACAAGTCCCAGTAAATTTATTGCCTAACTTTCTGACAAAGGAATTTTTGTAGGATTCAAATGACGACAAGACATTTAAATGAAAAATGAAAATCGAAAGGCTCTAAATTTATACTTACAGACAAGCTTAGAGAAGATGTTTATCAACAACGTATAATGTTTAATATAGTAGTCGAACATTTATATCCTTTCATTATTTCCATTTATATTTATCTAATGATTATTGAATCACAATATTTTGCAATGTAGGTTTATAAAATAATCGCAATCTATTTAAAAAGTCTTGCTAACTTTATAAATTATCCTAAAGGTTCTTACTTTTATCAACAAATTCTAAGGGGAAAAAAACTAGCCATTAATGGGCTTAGGCTAAGTTTTAGATTTAAAAAATTATTCTTATAGAAGAATGGAGATATATGTTTACTCCCATGGAATTTCATTTTCCTCCATCTTCACACCTCAAAACATTTTGCCATATAGATTATACTAAGGCTTGGACAGGGGGCTTATTATATTAGAATAGAAAAAAGAAATGTATTTGGTGGATTTAAAACACTAGTGATGAGAAGCTTATGAAGTTTCCAAACTGATTTTATGATTAGATTTTCTCCTAAGGAATTTATCCCATCATAATATTTAATAAGGTAAGAAAAATTTATGAAAAAATTGCGCTAGTAAACCAAGCTTAAAGCATCATAGACTGATATTTTCCATGACTTATCAAGTCCCTTTGATTGTAAGATGGGATTATAATCTTGTAACCATGAATACTAAAGATAAATTTGGTGAAACTTATCCCAAATTGCTATGGTTGGGCTAAAGAGTTCTAATCGAATGGTGAAACAAATTTAACCTTTTTAGACTAGATTCCTTCTATATGACATATGGACTAAAATGCTTTGAACCAAACAAAAAGGAGATTTTTTCTAACATAAAGAAAGACTCATCAAAATTAGTATCAGACCTTATTTAAGGTCTACTTCAATTGGTCCTAAAGGATGTATAAAAACAATAATTATTGAAGGCCTTGATAATGACAAATAGTCTTCCACATCAAAAGGTGACCAAAATCCTTATTAGGTTTCCTAACTTCTAAATTTGGATGTGCTATGGATGATAGCCTATACAAAACAAAATAATTGAACTCACTAGTGCTTGCATATATATAAGCTCTTGCGTATTATGTTTGCTTATGCAAACACTTGTGTTTAGATTATTCTTTTTATAAATAGGGTTACGTTTTCACTGTATAGTAAGAGTCAAAGAAAGAGTGTCTTTTATTTTTAAGTGGTCTCTCTGTAGCACCTTGGTTCACTGTCAATGACTAGTATTAGAGGCTATGGTTATGAGGTATGTAAATTGTTAAACATTAGTTTAATAATGCAATATGTCTTATGGTTTAGAAAAAATTATGCTTGGCCTATCTTGTTTAGATTTATCTTTTATTTCTTCTATTGATATAATTATATAAGAATTATTAGGCTTACAAAGTTAGATAGTAGAAGAACAATTACATTACAGACTTCTTGAGTCCCAAGAAGAAGAAGTATATAGAACAGAGTTAATAATAGATATTATAAAAATTTTAGTAAAAATCCAAAATAAATCAAAAAAATAAAATTATTACTATAAATTATAATATGAATTATTTACTTTTAAACTAAAGGAGGTTCCAATTTTAGTTTTGATGATAAAAAAATATAATTGTTACTAATGATTTAAGTTTATATTGTGACATCAAAAGATAGGTTTATTTCAAGATGATTCGATTTGGAAAGCTTGAAGCTTGAAGGGCAAAGATGAAGTTAAAGCTAAAACAAGAGATCTGCAAGCTACAATACCTTAATTAGGTTGTTTTTAATATGATTGTAAGTTCTACTTATTGTCCAATTGATCTAGGGGATTATTGTGATCTTGCATTGCATATAGTTTTTAAATGTTGCATAAAGTTTCATAACATAGTTATTGAATCATTTTGATTATTCATATAGTCTCAAATTATATTTTAAATGTTTTTTAAGTCTTATTCAATTTTGGATAGTTAATAATTACTTTAGTCATTTGTTTTCAATTTTAGAATTGAAATTTGTTTCGTTTAAGCTCTTTTATTGACAAACCTTAAAATCTGTCCAAATTTGAATTTTTATCATTCAATCTAATTTTTCAGTACTCACATCATTTTTTATTGCTTCAAAATCATCATACACATTTTTCATAAATTCTTAAAAATTCACTAGAATTTTATTTCATTTTTTAAGCACTCATTGATTGACACTTTAAGAAGGCAGATTACTTGAAGTTGTCTTTAATAGCTCTTTATTTCCCTTTTGAGATTAAACGTCTCTTTTGGTTCCCAAATAGCTAAGGCTTAAATTTAGACTTCTCAAAACCCTTCCTATCCCTATATAAAACATCTCTAAACACTTCTAGTATTTTTAGAACCCCTAAAAATAGGATAGAAAGACAAAAGTCATTCAAACCTCAAGGTTATCTCTTTTTTCACTGTGTGCCTCCATTCTTCACTATTTTGGTTTAATTTCGTCTCTCTCCATCTTAATCTATTTTTGTTTGTATGAATTCATTACTTTAAGTTAGATTAAGGGTTTAAATTTTTTTTGATCATATTTTCGTATTTTTAGGGTATTTATTTTGATAGATTAGAGATCGAACTTACTCATAATACAAAATTGTTTCTATTTGTTCTATTCTAAATTTAATATTGATTCTTGCTATCTTAATCTACTTTTAAAATATTGCAATTATTTTTTATATTTAATTAAGTATTTTAGAGTGTTTTAATATTTATTTCTAATTTTTGGAAGATTATTTCATATGCTTTGAGCTTGCTTTTCTAGATACATTAAAACTATCTCAGATTTCTCTATTCTTACTTTAAACATGATTCTTGCTATCTTAATCTGCTTCAAAAATTGTGAAATAAGTTTTTCTGTTTACTAAGTATCCTAGAGTTTGTTTAATTTTTATTTAGAATTTTTGGAATTATATTTCATATGTTTTAAGCTTACTTTTCTAGATATACCAAAATTGTATTAGAGTTCTTTGTTCTTCTTTTAAATTTGATTATTGTTGTCTTAATCTACCTATAAAATTGTGAAATAAAATTTTTCTATTTATTTAATTGTCCTAGCGTTTGATTAATATTTGGTTCAAATTTTTATAAGAATATTTAATATATTGTAAGTTTTGTTTTCTAGATACGCCAAAACTGTCTTTGATTTTTGTGTTCTTGTGCTAATCTTGATTTTGTCTATCTAGATCAATTTTTTGGTGTGCAAATTGATTTTTCTTAGTTTATCTAAGGTATCCAGATTTTCTAGGTATTTTTTGTTTTATTTATATTTTCTGATTAGGCTCTAAATTCTGTCCATATTTTCATGCACTAGTTTTGTTCATATATTTGGACATTTAAATCCGAATTGGTTGCCTAAAAATTGATGTTTTCTATTTGTTTAAATCCTCAAGAGTATTATTGACTATTTTTGGTGAAATTTCATATGCTTATTGAATTATTTGGAATCAATTATATTCATATCGATCAAATCCATTTATAATTATTTCATTTGATTTTTCATATTGTCATTCATTATTCATACCCATTTTTAGTGTATTAAATTTGTCATATTAAGTTTGTTTAAGCTTTTAAGAATGTTATTGATCATTCGTATCATTTGTGAAAGTAATTGGAGCCTTTAGTTTAATTGTACTTTTAAGTGAAACACATCTTTAAGTGTATTTGGTTACTTGTAAAGGGAATTATTATTTTATTGGATTGGTTAAGTGTGTTAAGGCTCCTCTTTACCCATATAAAGATTGGTCAAAAGGTTTATCTTCACCTTAAATAAGAAGATTGTGTCTTGTTAAGGCTCCTCTTTGCCTTGAAAAGATTTGGGTTGTAAAGGCTTTTGTTTTCCTTGAAAAGATTTGTCTTGTAAAGTTACTTTTCATCCCAAAAGAAGATTGTATTTAGTTTGAGTTGTTAGTAAAAAGAAAACGATATCCAACAAGTAGTTAGAGAGAAGACATAGTCTATCTTTGGGTAAGCATATTCTATAATACCTTGTGTCTTTCTCTTCCCTTTTATCTTTTACTATTGCTTGTTATGCAGTTTGGTTATCAGTTTATTTGTTATCTAATTAGCATTAGTTTTTAAAGAAACTATAAGTAAGCGTCCATTATGGCACATTTGCTAGATTTATCTAGTCATGAGGGTCAAAACATTAGTAGGGCACCATTTTTTAATGAAAATGACTAATTGTATTGTAAAATAAGGATGAGGTTTTTCCTTCAAGCCAAAATTATTAAATTATGGGATATAGTGAGTGAAGAGTCATACATTCCCACTAAGATAGAAAATTGTCAAAAAGTTCTTAAAGTAAAACATGAGTGGAGCTTAGAAGATGACTCACTAAATAGTATAGTCGCTCATATTTTGTTTTGTGTATTATGTAGAAATGAATTAAATAGAATGTTTATGTGTGAAATAGCTAAATTAATTTTACATACATTAAAAGTTGATCATGAAGGCACCAACCAAGTAAAGGAAAGTAAAATGTCATTGCTCATTCATCATTATGAACTATTTTCAATGCATTATGATGAAACTATTTCTTCCATGTATACTAGATTCATTGACATTATAAATGTATTAAAAGATCTAAGAAGAACATATTCAAATGTTGAACTTGAAAGAAAGATTTTGAGGTGTTTACCAAAAGAATGGGAGGCAAAGGTAACTATCATCCAAGAGGCTAAAGATCTTAATTTTTTAACTTTATATGAATTAATAAGTTCTTTTAATTTTTTAACTTTATATGAATTAATAAGTTCATTACTCACTCATGAGATGAAAATGAAGGAATCACAAGCAAAAGAAAAAGAAGCTTCGTTAAAAAGAAAGAATTTAGCATTTAAAGCCAAGAAGTTAGAGTCTATTTAAGAAGAAAGCTCTTCGAAATATGGTGAGGATGGCATAACTCTTCTCACTAGAAAATTCAATAATTTTTTGAAGAAGAAGGCACACTCAAAGAAATAAGAGCAAGGAAAGTATGATTATAAGAGAAAGTTCATTAATATTGTTTGTTTTGAATTTAGGAAACTATGACACTTGAAGAGCCATTGCCCACTCCTTAAGGAGGATGAAAAGGATGAAAAAAGTACCAAGAAAGAAAGGAGGGAGAAGAAGGACAAAAAGGGAAAGAAATCCTTGAAGGCCTTATGGGAGACCAAAAGAGAAGAGGAAAGAGAAAATTTTAAATATGAAAGTGTCAAGTTTTGTCGTATGCCCTTGGATGATGGGCTACCATCTTCTTCCTACTTTAACGATGATGACAATAAGAATATTGATGTTGGTTTGAGTTATGATGAATTGATTAAAGTTTTTAAATGTGCTACATTGAGAAGGAGGAAATTATCATCTAAATGTAAGGAATACATGAAGTTGATGAATAATTTCAGAGTAGAAAATGAGAAGATGAATAATGACTTGCATGTTTTAGAATCTAAAAAGTGTAGAATTTGATGAAGATAAAAAGAAGATGATAGTTGAAAATTAATTATTTAAATAATTAGGTAAAATGTCTTAAGAAATCATTGGAAATTTTCACAAAGGGAAAAGAAAAATTAGAAAACATGTTAGGATTCCAAAAGGATTCCAAGGATAGGTGTGGATTAGGATTTATTCAATAAAGTGAAACACCTAAAGCTAAGACGATCTTTGTAAAGGGAAAAAGTTTAGATAAAGAGCATGTTCCTAGGTCATTTTTGACAATGTTGCATCATCTTCTAGAACTTAATCTAAGAACATTCATCATGCTTTTATGTATGCTTCAAAATCTCCATCTAGTATAAATGTGCATGCCCCCAACAAAAGACATAATTTCTTCACAAATTAATAATCATTACATAATGCATTTAGGCCATAATCTATGGGCATTCGACCTACATAATCATATGCATATCCTAATCATGTTCGTGCATCAAGAAATGTTTCTTATACTAATGTTAGGAAAAGATTTCAACAAAGAAGAAATTTTGGAAACAATGCATCAAGATTTCCGTATAACAATAATTTTAGACTAAACATATATTTTCACAAAGTTACATATGTTTGTGATCATTACGGTATGTTTGGTCATTTAAAAAGATTTTATTTTGATAAACTATCTATGCCTTCTAGTTTTCTAAAGGCTTTAGGAACTAGAAAGGTATTTAATCCCCAAGGATCCAAATTAATATGGATACCCAAGATGAAATGATTTTCCTTGTTTTATAAAAATTCAAGTGAAGTACTTGGTATGTAAATAGTGGATCTTTTAAGCATACAACAGGAGATGCTTCTCAATTTGTTTCTTTGAAAGAAAAAGATGGTGGTTATATCACTTATGGAGATAATGCTAAGTGTAAGATAATTAGCATTGGTAAGATTGATAAGAACAATGTTAATATTGATAATGTACTTTTAATAGAAGAGTTAAAGCATAATTTATTAAGTGTAAGTCAGTTGTATGATAAAGGTTTCAAAGTCTCCTTTGAAGGTATATCATGCTTAATTTCTAAAGTTATTAATAATTACATTGTTTTTGTTGGTAAGAGAGTAGGAAATATGTATACTAATGATTTGGATGATCTCTCTAACCAAAATATTGAGTGTTTAATTTCTATGAATCAAGATGCTTGGATGTGGCATAGAAGATTAGGTCATGCTAGCATGGAACATATGTCAAATATTTGTAACAAGGAGCTAATAAATAATCTACCAATAATGAAGTATGAAAAAGATAATATTTGTGATACATGTCCAATGGGCAAGCAAACCAAGCTTCATTCAAGAAGAAAAATGTGGTAACAACTTCTAGACCTTTAGAATTATTTCATATGGACTTGTTTAGACAATCTAGAATTGCAAGTTTATGTTGTAAAATGTATGTGTATGTGATTATTAATATTCATAGTAGATTTACTTGGGTAATATTTTTTCTAGTAAGGATGAATTCTTTAAATCTTTTATTAAATTTGCAAAAAGATTTCAATTAGAAAGAGGCTACATGATTAATTTAATTAGAAGTGATCGTGGTAGAAAATTTGAAAATGAATTGTTTGATACATATTGTGAAGAAGATGACATTTTTTATAAATTTTCATCTGCTAGAACTCCTAAAAAAAATAGAGTTGTTGAAAAGAAAAATAGAACCTTGCAAGAAATGGTTAGAACCACATTAAATGAATATTATATTCCTAAATATTTTTTGGTGGAATCTGTTATATGTGCATGTCATGTATCAATAAGATCTACATAAGGCCCTACATAGATAAAATTTCATATGAACTTTGGTTTAGTACAAAAAAACTAAAAGTGAGTTATTTCAAAGTGTTTGGTTATAAATTCTTTATTGTGAATATTAGAGATAATTTAAGTAGTTTGATGCTAAATCAGGAGAAGATATTTTTTTGGCTATTCTTTTTCTAGTAGAGGTTATGGGGTGTTTAACCAAAGGATTAGATGATTGAAGAAACAATGCATGTTGTTTTTTATGAATCTAATCCTTTTGGTGTCAAGAAGAGTATTAATGATGATGACTTAGACTCAAGCAATGATATGGAGAACTTAGGTTTAGAAGAACTTTAAAAGACACATTAGATATCCAACCTTCACTATGTGAATCTATTATTGAACCAAATGAGGTTAGGAGAAATGAAAGACTACCTACAGAGTGGATATTTAAGAAAGATCATCCCTTTAACCAAATTATTGGTGAAGTAGGAAGAGGAGTAGCAACTAGATCAACTCTTAAAGATTTATCTCATAAGAAGTTAATTTCCAACGTAAAGCCTAAAACTATAGATGAAGCCTTAGGTGATGAGAGTTGGACTTTTGCTATTAGACTTTTTCTTGCATTTGCTTTTTATACGGGTTTTTAAATATATCAAATGGATGTTAAAATTTCTTTTCAAAATGGTTTTATTCAAGAGGAGGTCTATGTAGAAAAACTTCCCAGTTTTGAAAATCATGATACATCTGAGCATGTTTACAAACATGCTAAAGCTTTGTATGGTTTAAAATAACCGCCTAGAGCTTGGTATAACAAGATGAGTTCTTTTCTTTTTCAAAATAGCTTTACCAAAGGAAAAGTTGATACTACTTTGTTTATAAAGAAAGAAAATAATGATTTTTTGATTGTTCAAATTTATGTGGATGATATCATATTTACTAAACCAATGAGTGAGGATAGTCTTTGTTTGATTAGGAGAGAATTAAGCATGATTAATGGTGTATTGCTTTGATTGTTATATGTTTCTAATTATTTTCCCCCTTCTTTTTATTTGAGTTCTCATGCACATTTTTACTTCTTTTTTATGATGTCAAAAAGGGGGAGAGATGTGTGTGATTGCTTTTATTCTTAAAAGTGAATATTATATATGGATGTCATATATTCAGGGGGAGCATTAAAAAGTTTTTGCATGAACTAAGGGAGAGCATTAGATGGCATGTTTGAAGATATGTGTTGTTTGGTTATATTCACACTATGAATTTGAATTTGTTGTCTTGAAATATGGTTTGTTTTTCTATGATATCACATGTTTTGTAATAATCAAAAAGGGAGTGATTTTTGAACCAATGGAGGTTCCAATCTTAGTTTTGATGATAACAAAACATAATTGTTACTAATGATTTAAGTTTATATCATAACATTCAAAGATAGGTTTATTTCAAGATGATTCCATTTCGAAAGTTTGAAGGCCAAAAATGAAGTTAAAGGAAAAAAACAAGAGATATGCAAACTAAGAGACCTTAGTTAAGTTGTTTTTAATATGATTGTAAGTTTTACTTATTGTCCAATTGATCTAGGACCTCAATTTTGATCATGCATCGCATATAGTTTTTAAAAGTTTCATAAATTTTCATAACATAGTCATTGAATAATTTTGATTATTCGTATGGTCTCAAATTATATTTTAAATCTTGTTTGAAGACTTATTCAATTTTTGGATAGCTAAGAATTGATTTAGTCTCTTTTTTTTTCAATTCTATAATTGAAATTCGCTTGGTTTAAGCTCTTTAGTTGATATAACTCAAATATGTCTATATATGAATTATCATCATTCAATCTAATTTTTCAGTACTCAAATCATTTTTTATTGCTTCAAAATCATCATACACATTTTACCTAAGGTCTTAAGAGTGCACAAGAATTTTATTTGTTTTTTTAAGCACTTCAAAAATTAATTGAAGCTTTAAGAAGATAGATTACTCAAAGTTATCTTTAACATCTCTTTATTTCCTTTTTGGGATTAAATGTCTCTTTCGGCATCCAAATGGCTAGGGCTGTAATTTAAACCACTCAAAACCCTTCCTAACCCTATATACAACATCTTTAAACACTTTAATTGGAAATAAGATTGCAATTTTTCATTTCGTCATTCATTATTATTTTACATTTTTAGTTAATTAAATTTATCATATTAACTTTGTTTAAACTTTCAAGAGTGTTATTGATAATTCATATCATTTATGAAAGCAATTGGAGCCCTTAGTTTAATTGTACTTTAAGTGAAACATATCTTTAAGTGTATTTGGTTACTTATAAAGGGGATTATTGTTTTATTAGATTGGTTAAGTGTGTCAAGGCTCCTCTTTGCCATATAAAGATTGATCAAAAGGTTTCTCTTCACCTTAAACAAGAAGATTGCATCTTGTTAAAGAACCTCTTTATGTTAAAAAGATTGAGGTTGTAAAGGCTTCTCTTTACTTTAAAAAGATTTTTCTTGTAAGGGTTACTCTTAACCATAACAGAAGATTGTATTTGGTTTTGAGTTATTAGTAAAAAAAAATGATATCTAACAAGCAGTTGGAGAGAAGACGTAGTCTATCTTTAGAGCAAGAGAAATTCTATAAAACCTTATGTCTTTCTCCTCCATTTTCTCTTTTAGTATTACTTGTTGTGTGGTGGTTATCAATTTATTTGTTATCAAATTAGCATTTACATTTGCATAGCATATTAGATTGTCATGATTAGGGGGAATGTTTAATTATTTGAAGAAATATTTAATCACTTAATCCACCTCCCTCTCCTCCCCCTCCCCCCTCTCCTTAGTGCCTTTAAGCCTTATATTTATACTAAGCATTTGAATATTTATTTTATATAAAAGTTAAAATAGATTGATTTGAGACTAGGGTGAAACATGCTTGCACATAGTTACAGCATTTAGACTGATGTTTCTAAAGATAGACATAATAAGGTGGTGGTGTAAAGCATTGATAGTGATCTTAAGTTTCAAGTGAATCTATTTTAATGAGTATTAAAATCTTAAGTTTCAAGAATTAACAGTAGTAATATTAGTAATATCAAGAAAAATAGAGAAATAATAATACATGAAGATATAGACAATCATTGGAAACTTCCAAACTCTAGCTCTTTGAAGGTTTATAAATCTTCACAAAATTGTGGATCTAAATTGGACCATATCATTAAAACAGTAGAGGAAGCTATTCCATTATGTGAAAGACGTTGTTAGTTTTAATTATTCTCCCAAGGTCTTATATCCCAACACAAGTAGGGCTTTAGTTTTTAATATATATGATGATTCAAATAGCTTTCAAACCTGCTACTAGATTAGGCTCAAACACTTTATCCATTATCTATGTTAAAGATAAAAGTCAAAATAAATTTCATGATTATTTATTAGGAGTAGTAGAATCTAATCTTTACAATAGACTGATATATTTTTTCATGTTTTCCAAACTTTATTTTGTGCCTTACAGACCTTAATATTCTTCATGTTGTCTACCTAGACATTCAAACACATGGTTTTAATATGATGCCAGGAATACAGAATCTAATTCCTATCTATATAATTCACTATAAGGTTGTGAATAGTGTTAATACTTAACTTTGAACCTTTCAACTCAAAAGGGAAAAAATGCTTTGTTTATAACAAATATTATAAAAATAATTTGCTTATTCCTAAGATATTTGAACGGGGTCAAGTTTCTTTCTCAAATACTTGGTTTAGAAGATGCAAATCCTCTTAGAATGGTAGAAACTTATATAATAAAAGAAACAGCGAAATATATGATAGGGATATTGAGATTAGGTTTAATTCTTCTAAAAAGGCACGAATTAGCTTAGATAGATAAATCTAAATGTACTAGATCTAGTGCTAACTCTAGAATGAAATCTATACCTAATGTCCCTACTATTCCAATGCCTAATTAGAAGGTAAATGTATGAAAATATGAACATGGAGTGGTTTAACCTCAATATAAGGTAGAGAATCTGTCTATTGCAGCCTTTATGGTTCCCTCTAGTAGATCTAAAGATCAAGTTAAGCTTACACCGATTTCACCATTCTTATCAGAAATGGGAAAAGTTACAGACAATAATATTTTTGTACAAAACAAATTAGAAAAAATCTAAACTTATAAGAAAATTGGTTTATGTTAACCTTTTCAACAAAAAAAAAGGAACCTTTAGCTTAAAAGATATGAAGTACTTTTTTCAAAAAGTTGGAGAAATTTTGGATTTTATCAATTTTTAGAAAAATCCTTTTCTTTAACAGATAATAAATTTCCTAATTTTGAAGTAAAACTATCCATCTACACCATTGAGTCTGTTTTTTTAAATTATTTCACAAAAAGGATAAACTTATTCATGGAATACATCCTTTACCTTGTAACTTATTAGTTAAAATTGAAGGAACAGAAACTATGGCATCATCTTATAGAGGAGATGATACTTTATAAGGTTGTATCCAATAAGGACATTATACAAATCTAGGTCTTCAACGTATAGGGGAAAATCTAGAGTTAAAGAAATAGTTGGATTATCAACCATACAAATGGTTAAACCATCAACTTAAAAGGTTTTATTCAAACCTACCCTAAATTTTGAATATAATCTTGTTAGTAAAAACCCAAAATATATAATGGTAGATGAAATTATAATGAGAAGGAAAAACTTAGGTTTACAACCAAAAGGTGCTAAAACCTTTTTTAGACCTACTAGTGATACTAATAGTACCACAGAAGAATTTAGCTCTAATTTAGAAAATAATGATTATTATGTTAAACAGTTAAATAAGATGTTTATTGCAAAACAATCAAAATAACCTGTTTAAATCAATAAAACATCTTTCAAGAAAACTATTCCAATAGCCTCATTAAATATGTATTAGCCCAAGCCAACTCCCATAGATCTTTGATTTGAGGATATGCGACATTATAATGCTGCTTAATTTGATGGAACTTTCATTATTGAATGCAACATGGATGGTCTATCCAAATATCAGATGAAGAATGTTTTCCAATATATACTAATGTTTGCTAAAACTGCTTATAATAAAGGAAATATTTAATCACAAATAGTTCTAGCAATTATTTATAGGTTTTTAAGCCAACTTAAAGGTTGATGGGATTTTTATCTTACTCTTAAGACAATATATCATATTTTTATCACAAATAAATGGGAACAAGATACTTCGAGAAACATTATGAATGTACTTGATTATGTACATACCTTGTGATGAACAATTACCACATATTTTATAACTGCCACGTCTTTATAGTTAGATAAAAATTATGAATAGTTCATTAATTTAAAATATCCTTATTTGTTTTATTTTTAATGGTATAAGGATGTTTTCTTTTCTCATGTCTTCTTAAGAGAAGATTTTCATAATGAGTTCTGGAAGGAAAATTTTCTTTTCGATCTTCTAGTTCTTTTTTTTAAGAGTTAAAAATTGGATTAAATCCCAAAATGATGGTATTATTCTATATCATACTTATGTATATGGTGAACATGCTTTTGAACTAGGGGTGGAGGGGTAGCTCTCTATAATGAGCTAAAGCTACGTAAGCAAATTCTAAAGGAGAAAATGTTAAACAAAAAGGCCTTAGGTGATTTTTGTGAATATATAAGATATCCTCATATAATTTCTCCATATAAGAAAAGTAAAAATAGGAAAGAAATATATCATTCAAAACCTTATAGGAAAAAAGAGATATAAATCCTCTAAAAATAAAAAATATGAAGAACAATATAAAAGCCATAAGAAAAATTAAAAGAAAAAGGAATATAGTAATATCTACAAATCCAGAAAACTAGGTCATTATTCTAATAAATTGCTAGTGAAAAAAATAGATTATTAAATTGGAAATTAGTAAAGATCTTAAAAGATCATACAAGAGATATTCTTAATAGAAATTGATTATGATCAACAAGACTTAAAATCAGATGATGAAACATTTAAGACTTCCAATTCAACTAGTGAAGATACTATATTTAAAAAAAATTGGTTGAAATTATGACTTTTACAAGGCAATATGTAAAAATCATGGTCTTAGTGTTCTAATAATAGAAGAACGTCTTATTCTAGACTTAATTGATAAAATAGAAAATCCGTAAGAGAAAAGAGCTATGTTATAAAAATACTTAGAATCTCAAACTAATCAGTATGAATCATAATTAGCAAAAAAATATAATTAAACAAAGTATGAATAATAATTATAACTTGCATAAAGTCTTTAATAGACTTAGAAAGGTCGTAAAAAAGGGAGCCTACTACTGTAGAGCTAAAAGCTCATATTAATGAATTTAAAAGTGAAGTAAAAGATAAAAATAGACTTCTTATTTTAGAAAAACAAACGCATATATAAAAGACGATAGAGAAGGCCTATCTCAAGTTTCTAGGGATATAAAATCAGAAGATAGAGAAAATACACCAATAACTTCTCTATAATTACAAAAATTGGTGTAAATGTAATTGAAAGATTTATCACTAAAAATTGGCATACTAAAATTGTAATAGTAGTGAATAAAGGATTTTTGCTATAGCTCTTATAAAATTTGGATCAAAATTAAATTGCATAAATGAAGGATTAGTACCTTCAAAATTTTTCTAAAAATCTACACAAGTATTATATACTGTAGGCAACAATAAATGTATAGAAAATTTTAAATTATCTGATGCTATCATATGTAACAATTGTGCTTGTTTCATTATCCCAATCATTATGATAAGAGATTTGTCTAATGATGCAATTTTAGGAACATCATTCTTAGCTATGTTATATCCTATTAATGGAATAGATCAATCAAAAATAAATGCTAGTATAGCAAATTTAGAAGTTAAATTTGAATTTATAAAGTGCCTTAAGTCTAACGATATAGCTAGAAGTCAAAAAAATTTTAAGACCAAGAACAAATTAATCAATTCTGAGTCTAAGGAAATTACTTATAAACATGTTGAAGAATAAAATCAAAGAATTTTAACATCTTATAAAAGCTTAAATATGTTATAATATCCTCACTATATATTAGGATAGGAAGAAGCATGTAGTCTCTCTGCCTTACAAATTATGATTTGATGAAAAAAAAATGCCAACAAAAGCTTATCTTGTTGCCATAGGACCTAGGCATATAGAAATATGTTATAATGACATAAATTATTTGGAAAAGTTCTAGCCATTGGAGTTGTCCAATATTTTATGCTGAAAATAATGCAAAATTTGAAATAGGAGTGGCACAACTTGTTTTTAATTACAAACCATTAAATAAGGTATTAAGATGGATTAGGTACCCACTTCCTGATAAGATGAACTTGTTGAATAGGCTTAATGAAGCCATTGTATTTTCAAATTTTGATATAAAATCTTAACGCCATATACAAATCATCGAAGAGGACCATTATAAAATGACATTTATTGTACCATATAGGCATTATGAATAGAATGTTATGCCTTTGGAAATTTTTAAAAAATGCTTCATTTGAATTTCATTTAATTATGAATGATAATTTAATGCTTATAATATATTTTCAATTATTTATATTGATGATGTTTTTATTTTTCTAAAAAACCATAGATTTGCATTTCAAGCGTTTGAAAATGTTTATTAAAATTATTACTAATGATGGTTTAGTAGTTTTATCTAAAAAGTTTAAATTATTTCACATTCAAATTAGATTTTTAGATCATAATATTTATTAAAGGTCAATTATTCTATTGAGTGAGCCACTCAATTTGCTAACAAATTTCCTAATGCAATATTAGGAAAAAAAACTCAATTACAGAAATTTTTGGGAAGTTGTAACTACACTGTAGACTTCTATAAAAATTTAGTCAACAATGCTACACCATTATTTGAGAAGCGTAAAACCAACCCATCTAAATGGTTTGACATGCATCCTAATGTCGTTAGAAAAATAAAATTAAGAGTTAAAGAGCTTCCTTGTCTTGAAATTACACATCTTGATGCTTTCAACATAGTGAAAACTTATTCTTTTGACCTCAGATATAGAGGTGTTTTGAAACAAGCCTTATATGGCAAATAATAATTGGTAAGATTTACTTTTAGAATTTGGAGAGGACCAAGAACCAATTATTCCACCATATGAAGTTCTTTCTATTATCCTTTGTGTTTAAAAATCTAAAAGTGATTTTTTGAATAAAAAATTCCTTATCAGTGTTGATTGTGCATATGCTAAAAGCATTCAAAAAATGATGTTAGAAATCTTACTTCTAAGAAAATATTTGCTCGATGGCAAGGAATATTATCTCTATTCAATTTTGATATTGAAATTATCAAAGGAAATGAAAATTGGATGTTTAACTTTCTAACAATAGAATTTTCATCATACTCAAAATGATGAAAAGGCAATCAAAGGAAAAAAAAAAAGCAAAAACCTCTGAGTTTGTTCCTACAAACAAGCTTAAAGAAGATGATTATCCCTACAAAAAAGCTTAGCGGTGATGCTTATCGACAAAGTGTAACAGCTAATACAGTAGTAAAACATTATGTCTTTAAATTCCTTCCACTTATATTTAATTAATGGTTATTAAACTACAATATTTTGCAATGTAGACTTATGAAATAGCTACGCTCTATTTAAAAAATTTCTTTATTTTGATATTGAAATTATCAAAGGAAATGCAAATTGGATGCTTATGAAGTTTCCAAATTGATTTTATGATTGGTTTTTCTTATAGGGAACTTATCCAATAATAATGCCTAATTAGGTAAGAACAATTTACGGAAAATTTTTTAAAGTAAACTCTAGCTTTAAACATCACAACCTAATATTTGTTAAGACTTATCAAGTCCTTTAGAATATAAGATGGGATTATAATCTTGTAACCTTAAATGCTAAAGATAAATTTAATAAAACTTATCCTAAATTTCCGTGGCTGGGCTAAAGAGTTCTAATCATATGGTGGAACAAATTTAGCTTCTTTGGAACATATTGCTTTTACAAGATAAATGGGCTAAAATGCCACAAACCAAAGAAAAAGGAGATTCTTCCTGTCATAAAGAAAGATGCATTAAAATTATTGTCAAAACTTATTCAAGGTTTACTTAAGGACCTTTGATGATGACAAAGAATCTTCCATATCAAAAGGTAACTGAAACTCGTATTAGGATTCCCAAGATCCCAATTTGGATGATGCTATGAATGATAGCCCATACTAACCAAAATAATTAAATTCACTAGTGCTTGCTTATGTAAGTTCTTACATAAGATGTTTGAATGTTTGCTTATGTAAACACTTATGTGTTAGATTCTTATTTTTATAAATAAGGTTATCACATTTTTGTATATCAAGAGTTGAAGAAAGAGTGTTTTCTATTTTTTGAGTGCTCTCTTTATAGCGCCCTTGCTCTACCATTAGTGATACAAACATAAAAAAAAAATGTTTACTTCTGAAATTTGGTAAAGACCAATTAGTAAGATTTAACTTCTGGATTTTGAGAGGACAAAGGACTAATTATTCCACCTTTAAAAAGGAAGTTCTTACTATTTTCTTTTGTGTTCAAAAATGTGAAAGTAATCTTTTGAAAATAAAATTGTTAATAGGGTTGTTTGTTTATCCAACAGTATCTAGATTTCATATCAAATTTTGAAAATATAGTAGCTTCATAAAGCCTATCCAACAAGTCTCTTTTATTAAGAAGTGGGTACCTAATCCATCTTAATGCCTTATTTAATGGTTTGTAATTAATAACAAGTCATAATACTCTTTCAAGTTTTACATTATTTTAAACATAAAATGATGGAAATCTCCATGTATTAGAACTTATCCTAATAGATCTTTTCCTTAATAATTCTTTAATTTCATTTTGACATATTTCTAAAAGCCTAGGTCCCATGGCTATGGGATGAGCTTTTATAGGTATCTATTTTTCATCAAATTGTACTTCATAAGACAGATAAACTACATGCTTCTTTCTATCCCAAAAAGTAGTACAGATGTCACAACATATTTAACTTTTATAAGATGCCAAAATTTTTTAATTTTATTTTGAATTCCTACCTTTTGAAGATTTTCTTCAACATGCTTATAAGCAATTTTTTTTAAATAAAGAATTGATTAAGTTTGTCTTAGGCCTAACACTTTTCTAAATTCTGGCTATATAATGAAACTTAGGAGGCTTTATAAATTTAAATTTAACTACTAGATTTGCTATATTAATAGTTATTCCTAATTGATCTATTTTGTTAATAGGATATGGCATAGCTAAGGCTAAACGTGCTCACTCATTCAAAAAAAGAAAGAAAGAAAGAAACCATACTTAAGGCAATCAATAAAGAAAAGCCCCTCAGTGCTTTCTTTTCTATCAACTAAAGAGCTTCTTACGATTCCAGAATTGACATAAAGTGTGGTGTTTTTCTACAAAAAAAAAAAGCAAAAAAAATGACCATTGAGGACACATTTAGATCCATGCCTCTGTAAAAAAAAACTAAAATTCCATTATAACATACCATAAAACCAAATAGAAAAAAAAATTGTAGAACCTTATAATTAGCTAAATGCTATAAACTACTATGTCAATGTCAATTCAAGAATCAAGTCACTCTAATTTACCATGTTTTCTCATAAAAGGAAAAAAAGGAGGAAATGACCCTTAAACCAAAACCAACGGGGAAATGACTCTTAAACCAAAATCAACAGAGTGTCAATTTCAATTATATAAAAAATTTGAAAAATGGCGCGTGATAGAAAAACAAGCTACTCACGGTCATCATGAGAGAGTGGAGCTTCAGGAATGAATTTATTGTTCTTTAATAAACTTGATGGGATTGTAGGAATTCTATTTAATTTCATTTATTATGCTGATTTGCAAGTAATAATTATTTCCTTATTATTTTTTTCAAATAAATGCCATCACATTAATATCATAGTAACTAAGAAATAAAATGATAAGGATTTCACTCATCGACATTTTCAAGCGAATGTACTCATAGCCTCATTAAAGCTCTCTAGCAAATATTTGTTGAAAGTAGTGACTCAGGACTTGGGTTCAGAAAGTGAGCTTGACCTCACTAAATGACGATCTGTAAAATGACCTCTTCCTAGTTGGTCACCTCAACTGGAAGTAATTAACTGAAGGGCCTGTTTGAAATCGATTTTGATTTTAGTTTTGGTTTTTGGATTTTTTTTAAACACAAAAATCGATAAAGAACATCACAGAAATCGAAAAAAAACACTGATACAACATAGAAATTGAGACAGACAACACAAAAATCTATAAAAATATAAAAAAGTCAATATAAAAATACAACCACAATCAAAAGCTTAATCAAACGGTCTTGAACTTTTTAAGTAGTTCCAAATGTTGTTATTTCCATTAATCATTTGAATACGCACTTTCTAAGTCTTATTAACCCTTTGCTTATCATTTTGGTTACCAATTTCAGCGTCAACCTAATAATGTTATTCATGGAATTTGTGGGTAGATCATATTAGTCTAATTAAAAAAATCTACTTCTTAAATTTTGAACTACGAAACCAGATGAGAAGTGGGAAACTTCTTATTCATTAATTTACTTAGGATTGTACCAACTACAGATGTCGTTATATATGCAAAGTCTTGTTTGACTAGCTGACTATGCACTATGTGTCAATAGTAGTTTTCTTTTACTCCATCAAGAAGAGGCGTAATTACCATTATTTCTTGGTGTGAAAAGGCATTTTTTTTGTGTGGCCAAGAGGATTAGGACATTGCTGGTATATATTAACACAATGAAGAAGGAGTCTATTAGCAACATAATTTGATGTCAGGGTCTTTATTCAATGTATAACTTTCTTCATTGCCATAAATCTAGTAAATTGTAAACTTATGATTCAAACTTACCATGTAACCAATATATGATACTAAATCATATGAAGTGGACACATGGCTATTTGAATTCATAATTTAATCTATATATCTACACATGTGGTAAGACTATTGATAAAGTAGGAACTTTCAGACAGTTAAGTCTAACATTGGTCATATCCAGACATTTTCAATCCATATTATGTAAAGCTACTACATTTTTGCGAGTTTATTGTAGCTAAATTTAAATATTTATTATCATGTGATAAGTTTTAGTAGTTCAAAGAGTGTTAAATAAAGATGTATAGATTAATGTGTGAGTTTAGAGTTACAAAGCCCTAAAAGTAAAATATTCTTTTGTATTAAATATACAGGGAACTTTAAATGATGTTTAGATATTCATATATATGAGTATGATATTATATAAGAGTGTTTATATCTAATTATTTTAGAACTTACTTTTAACTTAAGACTAATAAGAGGTAAGCGTAACTTATCAACAAATAGTATAAACTGGTAAATAACCAAGTATGATATTCCACAAGAAACAATATACAAATACTAAGTCAAACGATGTTTAATTACTCAGACTTTTCATGTTTTGAATGATGAGAATTTAAAATAAACGATTAACAAATACAAAGAATACAATCTATCACTAATTAATGACTAGGACTTTTCCAATGATATAAACTAGCTAAGACTTTAGATTTCGATGAGTTAATCACTTGTATTAATGGGTGATAAAATGATTTAGGACTTATTTCACTTAATCAACATGTTATTAATAATCATAAAAACATCTTTTCTCTTTTAAATTCAAATAACCTATTTGATTTATAAATAACTTGTTATAAAAGGCATGAATCCTAATAAGCATAAATTTAAGTTCGTTAAATCTAGGAATCCTCACACAAGACTAAAGTTTGATCCACTTTTAGATTTAAGTATGTTACTCAATTAATTTTTAAATAATTAAAAACTAATGGTCAAAGATTTTCAATTACCTAATACTCCAACGTAGGTGATCAAACTAACCTAGATGTAATAAGCACTCAATAAAGGTCAAAACCATCCACCCAATTTATTTATAATCTATTTAATCCCCTAAACTTAGCTAAAACAACTTATGCACACATATTCATTACTGAAAACCAAGATAGAGACATAAAATGCGCATTCCTTAAATGACATAGAAATATGGAGTCAACAAAAATATAAATACAAAAAATACAAAAAAAAATCAGCAAGAAGATTATCACTACCTAATGTTCTCTAAACAATCTCACTATTTGAATGCTCTCATAAGTCCCAATTGAAAAGCAATGAAAGATAGAGAAGAAAACAAGAGAAAATAATAAAGAGCCTCATAAACTTGAAACTTGACTAAAAGAACTCATAAGTACCATGAATTTGTGGCTTTAATAGGTAAAAGTACTACATACTATAGTTTAAAAGTCATGTAATTTACCCATTAACAACACTTCCACACTTGAGTTATTGTTTGTCCTTAAGAAACTTACTTAAATACTCAAAAGAGGGTCTTTTAAGGA
Organism: Pinacopodium congolense; assembly: GCA_028565735.1. Lineage (NCBI taxonomy): Eukaryota > Viridiplantae > Streptophyta > Magnoliopsida > Malpighiales > Erythroxylaceae > Pinacopodium > Pinacopodium congolense. The sequence goes on from JAOXYD010207243.1 coordinate 33,618, forward strand.
TGGTTAAAAGTTAATTGGACATATAAACATAACTTATGCAATTGAATATAGCTAATACTATCTAATTTAAGTTTGATCATAGGTAATCACATATGGACGTTACACATAGCAAAATCAATTCCTCATGCATAATAATAAATATCAAGACACTCATATAAGTCATCATACAAACTTTTCTAGAAGTAATCCAATTAGCCCACTTCTTTAATTCACTCATTCAATCATACAAGATTATCAAAAAATGCTATGTATTTAATCATTTAGATTGATTTACAATTCTACTCAATTTACTTCATACCTTTTTCAAACTTCAACTTGAAATATAAAAATTAGTTCCATATATAAAATAAGCACACATAATGTACATTCTTCAACTCCCAAACACATGCACATATTTTATTAATTAAACATTATAAACTTGGTTGAGAGGTCACTTAGTCTTTTAGTGTGAAAATGAATATCTTGTCGTGAATACCCTTGGTTACTTAAGTAATACACCTCATATTAGTTGGCTACTAACATCACTGTTTAATTTCAGCCTTTTTATTAGTGCAAAGCCAATTAAATGAATTTTTTCTCAGTTATTCACACAATATTTTAACATAAAATGCATAAAAGAAGTCATATTTACTCATGCTTATGCAATCTATACATAGAACATAATAATGATCATCAAGTATCTATTTTCCAAAGTCATAAGCCAAATCAAATGTCATAGTTTATCAATACTCATAACTGGTTACATAGGCTTTCAAATTCACTTTAAAAAGATTTAAGTTAATCGTGCATATCTTAATTTCTAATCCAAGTTCACATAAAAGTCCATATAAAACTTCTTTCAACTTAGCATTATAAAAAAGGAATTAGTTTTACTATGTATTCACAACCTTAATTAAGAAAAGCCATTACTAGATAAGAATTATTCTATACTAGTATACTTATCACATGCATCACATTAAGGTACACTAGTTAACATTTAATCAACCTTAGCATGATTCTTAGATGAAGTATCCAAATTGGCTACTAGAAAGACTTACAATAATCCAAGTATGTATCTTCTTACATATCTATTCCTTCATTCCCTTTCCCTCAACCTCCAATCTTAAATTGAAAAATTTCCATAATATTTATGTAATCAAAACAAAGCACAAAACATAGGAAGAATCCCTAATGTTTATGTCATTAAAATAAAACACAAAGCGTAAAAAGAATAAGGAAACTCCCTTAAAAAGGATCATTTAGTCTCACCTTATGACCATGCTTGTGGATCTTAAGAAAGAAACTAGAAACAACTAAAAGACAGTAAAAAATTAAATTAAATTAAAATTTTAATATAAATGAAATTTCAAGAAATTAAACCTTATAATCCTGAGAAAAATCCTATAAAAGCTCACTGAAAAGATGATACATAATCATGAAGGAAAATATTTTCACTTACATCCTCTACCAATCTGGATATATAAAGTTCTGCTCTTTATCCATTCATTTTAAAATGTTCATGATTCTCCTTTCTTACCTCATCAACTCCAAATGGAAACACTTTAGTGATCTCAAATGGATCATGCCACCTTGACTTAAGCTTCCCTGGAAAAAGTTAAAGTCAAAAGTTATAAATCAAGACTTTTTCACCTACTTAAAAGTATCGGTGTAAGATTACTTATCATGCCATCTCTTCATGCACTCCTTATATAGCTTTGAATTATAATACGCCTCAAACCTAAACTTATCAAACTCATGAAACTATATAACTCTCTTGGCACCAACATGCTACAAGTCAAAATTTAAAAGCTTAGTAGCCCAATATACTTTGTACTCTAGCTCTATAGAAAGATGGAAAGTTTTCCATATACAGTCTTAAAAGGTGACATGCCTATTGTGACATCCCATCAGCGTATATCACCTAGCTTACCCTCATGGCAGCCCGTATAGTGGCCCCGCAAGTGAGAGCATTAAGATATCGTAATTGGGAATATTACTTTCTTACGCCTTCCCCACCGCTCGAACCCATGACCATACCCTTCTTAAGTCATTGGGAAGCACGGTGAGTACCATTGAACTATGGATATCCTAGTGCTCTCACCTGGGGGGCCACTGTATGGACTGTCACAATGTGCCTTTTATGTGACATCCCACCCCGGCGTATCTTGCTCGGCTTGCCCTTGTGGCAGTCCGTATAGCAGCCCCGCAGGTGAGAGCACTAAGAATATCCATATTGGGCATATATGTTCCTTTCGCCTTCCCCACAATTCGAACCCAACCTTTTTATGTGGCATCCCACTCCAACGTATCTCGCCCGACTTGCCCTTGTGGCAGCCTGTACAGCGGCCCCATAGGTGAGAGCACTAGGAATATCCATATTGGGCATATATGTTACTTTCACCTTCCCTACCATTCGAACCCAAGACCTTACCTGTGACATCTCACCCCAGTATATCTCGCCCTGCTTGCCCTTGTGGCTCCCCGTACAGCAGCCCTACAGGTGAGAGTGTGACATCCTACCTCGGTGTATCTCGCCCGGCTTGCCCTTGTGGCAGCCCGTATAGTGACCCCGCAGATGTGAGCACTAGGATATCCGTATTGGGTATATACGTTTCTTACGCCTTCCCCACCACTCGAACCCATGAACATAGCCTTCTTAAGTCATTGGGAAGCACGGTGAGTACCATTGAAGCATTAACAATCTTCTCTAGTATTTTCTTCAAATCTCTATTAGAGCCCTCAACTTACCCATTAGTTTAGGAGTTTGTATAAGAAAAGGGTCATCCTAAAGATAGTGTTTGACCTATGATAAAAAATTCTTCTTTTGATTATAAAAAATTCAGGAAGAAGGATATTACTAGCAAGAAAATTAAAATAGTTAACAAACTAAGGGGAGATGCTAATTAAGAGAGACAAGTATTGGTACAGTCACAAGTTTTTCCTTTAACAATTTAAAATATGTCATGAAATTATCATCAAAGTTAAATAGAAAATATTTTTCCAATAATTCAGTTAAAGGTCCAGTAATTTTAAAAAAATCTTTAATGAAACATCGATAAAAACTAGTATATCTTAAGAAACTCCTAATAGATTTAACAGAATTTAGTAGAGGTGGTTTCTTAATAACATTAACATTTGCTAGATCTACCTCTATACCCTTACTAGATATCTTATAACCCAAAAAAATTACTATTATACCATGAGATGACATTGTCCTAATTTAACAATAAATAGTTCTCTTCACATCTTTTTAAGATCTTCTCTAAGTTCTCCAAATATACATCAAAAGAAGTACCAAAAACAGAGAAGTCAACCATAAGGGTCTCATTGCAAGTTGTCAGAAAAATAGCTATTATGCATGATTGACATGTAGTTGGAGCATTACATAAATCAAAAGGCAGGCATCTATATGAAAAAACACCATAAGGACATGTAAAAGTGGTTTTTTTTTCTTTGATTTTCCAAATCTACTGAAATCTACAAATAACTAGAAAATCTATCTAAAGCATAATAAAGAATATGTTCTGCTAATTTCTCAATCATTTGATCGATAAAGGCAAAGAAAAGTGATCTTTATGGATGGTATCATTTAATTTCTTATAATCTATACACATCCTCCACCCAATAGCTTTTCTAGTAGCTATCAGTTTACTACTTTTATTCTACATAATAGTGGTGCCTCACTTCTTAGACATCACTTAAACAAGACTCACCCAACTAAAATAAAGCATAAGTCAAATGGCGTGACTACATCATCTTTAATCACATCCTTCGTGTGTTAATTGAGACATCTTAAGTGTTGCATTAGTACCTTACTTCCATCCTTTGTGAAGTTTCCATGCGTGCAAAAGGAGGATCTAATTCCCTTTATGTCAGCAATTATCCATCCTTAAGCTTACTTACAGTCTTAGGGTACCCTTAAAAGTCTCTTCTTCTCAATGGTATCTATTAACAAAAAGGAAATAATGACAGGTAAGTGCTCAGGCAAATGTAAAAATACATACTTCAAATTATTAGGCAAGGGTTTTAGTTTAAGAGAAGGTGACTCTTTAATTGTTTCCTTCAACAATCTTACATAAATATCAAAAGAAGGATTAGTTTCATGAGAGTATTTATCAATGAAATTGCAGGAATCAAGAGTAGATGGATGCTTCATGGCATCAAAGATATCAAAAACTATTTCTTCATCTTAAAGTCTTAAGATGAGCTTTCCACACGATAAATTAATAATGGTTCTTGTCGTAGCTATAAAAGGTCTCCCAAGGATGATAAGAATGTCTCGATCCTCCTTCATATCAAGAATTAAAAAGTCCACTAGAAAGATAAACTTAGCCACTTTTACAAGCACATCCTCAATGACTCCCCTAAGATATGTGATCAATCGATTTACCAACTATAAAAAAATTGTAGTTAGTTTAGACTCCTCTGATCCAAGCTTTTTGAAAGCATAAAGAAGCATTAAATTAATAGTCGTACCCAAATCCATCAAAGCCTTATCTATATGTAAGTTACCAATAGTATAAGGAATAATAAAACTCTTTAGATATTTTAACTTATATGGCAACTTCTTTAACATAATGGTTGAGTACTACTCATTCAATCTAATAGTTTCATATTCTTTAAACCTTCTTTCAATAGGTAATATTTCTTTCAAGAATTTAGCATAAGAAGGCATTTAGCCTAAAGTTTTAGTAAAGGGAATATTAATATTCAATTTCTTAAAAACCTCAAGGAACATACTAAATTGCTTATCTAATTGATTACCTTTAATCCTCTAAGGACAAGGTGTTCTAGATCTTACCAAATTAGTGATTGAATGAGCAAACAATCTAGGTTGATCCTCCTTTATAATTAACCCTTTTTTCTCTTTGTTTGTCTCTTAATATGTTCCCTCTTCACCTTCCTTTGTCTTCTCATCCTCTATTTTACTCTCCTTAACTCCCTTCATATCTTTACCACTTCTCAATGACATTATTTTTGCATGCTCCCTCATATTAGTTTCAATAGTGCTAAGTAATGAATTTGGAATTCTCTTCTTTATCAAACTCGCATATTGACTCATTCCATTCTCCAGATTTTGTATTAAATCTTCTTGATTTTAATTCCTAACCTCAGTAATAAAGATATAATTTATGAATAGTTGTTCAAAGTTAGATTTCTCAAATTGGATAAATGTGTAAGCCTTGAATCTAAAAGGTGACGTTCTCTGAATATTGAAAGATTGTGGTTATGCCATCTAATAGTTACTCCAAGAGAAGTTTAAATGATTCGTCCATCTCAAATTGTATATGTTAGAGTAAGGATCCCCTCTACTTTTTAGAGTAAGGATCCCCTCGACTGTTATAATTGTCAACATAATATACCTCCTCTTGTTATTGTGTAAATGAGTTCCCTACTTAAAAAAAATCTGAAGATGGATGTAAATATCCACCACAATACTAAAAAATAACAAGACTCTTAATAGAAGCACTTGTACTTTCCTTCACACTATGCATAAGATTATCTAGCTTCTTAGTCAATAAATCCATTTAAGTTAAAATTGCCGCTGAATTGTCCACCACATATGCCTCGATATGCCTTCTAAGATGGCTTTCTATATGATTCTGAAAATTATTGGTAACCATCTCCTCTATCAATCTGTAGGCCTAATCTAATGTTTTCCTTATTAAGTTAACTTTGACAACTGCATCTATGGAGCTTCTTGTCGATGGTATAATTCTTGCATAAAATATATCAACCTGTTGTCATGTGGAGAACTTATGACTTGGGCACCTCGCTAACATGTTATGGAATCTCTCTCATGCATCATATAGATTTTCATTCTCAAACTAGGTAAAGGAAGTGATCTTCATCTTTACAATCTTTGCAAGGGAAAACAACTTGACCAAAAAAAACTTCATCAACTCATCCTATGTGGTTATAGACCTAGCTGTAATATGTTCAACCATGCTCTTGCCTTATCCAGTAGAGAAGATAGGAATAATCTCATCTTGAATACATCCTCTGACACATCATTCTACTTGAATAAGTTTCATATATCTATAAATGTATCCAAATGGTGTTGGGATCCTCCAATGATAATACTTTAAATTGGGATGCTATGAGCTTAAAAATGATGCCATAGGGTAACTCAAAATTAGCTGTAATGACCCTTAGCCTTGTAATACTAGCAATGGGTTTGTTGTTGTTCCCTACAGTGAGATTCGTCATTATTGGCTCCCTTCTCTCTTCTTAATGGTGTATGAAACTTTTTTAGTTTTGCACCATGTTCACTAAGTGTAGTTCAACCTTAAACTACTCTTCTCCGATATCTTGTTCTTCTATCTTGCTACTTTACGCCAGTCTAGCTTCCTTACGTGACCTATGAGTAAAATTTTCAATCTTAAAATCAAGTGATAAATTCTCGAGCTTTTGATCATGAGTTTGCATAAACAAAATATAAAATAACAATAAAAAACAAATACAAACTAAAAATAAATATGCAAAAGCGAAACAATCAAATAACCAACTAAGTAATCAAATAAAGAAAATAAAATAAGAAATAAATCTAAAATAATCAACATCATTCTATTCCTAATATCTCATAATTAGGTCCTCAAAAACGGCATCAAGAACTTATTGTAGTCTATATCTAGTCAATTTAGAACTCAGTTTTAACCTAAGACCAATAAGAGTCAAACACATATTGTCAAAAAGTAGTATAAAATAGTAAGTAGGCTAGTATCATATTCTATAGGGACTAACATGCAAATACCAAGTTAAACGATATTTAAGTACTCAGACGATTCAGGTTTTAAAGGACAAGAATTTAAAATTAAACAATTAAAGAATACAAACAATTCAATCTATTTTCGATTAATGACTAGGATTTTTAATGATATAAATTAACTAAGGCTTCAAATTTTAATAGGTTTTCACTTTTACTTATAGGTGATGGAATGATTTAGGACCTAGTTCACTCAATCAAAATATTACTAATAATCATAGAAAAACCTAGTTCACTCAATCAAAATGTTACTAATGATCATATAACATCTTCTCTTTTTTAAACTCAAATTATCTATTTGATCTATAAATAAGTTGGAATAAAAAGGTATGGATCCTAAGAAGTGTAAATCAAAGTTCTTAAATCTATGAATCCTCACACAAGTCTCTTAAGTTTGATTCATTTTTAGATTAAGTGTGATACGTAATTAATTTTCTAATAACTAAAAATCAAAGGTCATGGATTTTCAATTACGTAATACTCCAACTTAGGTAACCAAGCTAAGATAAATGAAATAAGTGCTCAATCAAGGTAAAAATAAAATCCACCCAATCTATTCATTACCTATTTGATCTCCTAGCTTTAGCTAAAAACAAATTAGGCACACATATTCATTAATGAAAAATAAGTATGCATTCATTGAATGAAATAGAAATATGGAGACAATATAATTGTAAAAATATAAAATACAAAAAATAAATAAGGAGATTATAACTTTTTGATGTTCTTTTGTCAATCTTGCTATTTGAATGCTCGAACAAGTCCTAATCGAAAAGCAATGAAAGATGGAGAACAAAAAAAAGAGAAAAAACTGAAGAAACCCTAATTAAGATGAAATTTTGATTTAATTTCCTTCTAATCTACTCACAAAGCCATGCAAATAAGTGTTTTTATAGCTCTAAAGGTAGCTGTTAGGATTTTTGTTGTCTAAGGTAAAAAAACGAGGTCATAATTGTCATTTTGTCACATCAAAATTGTGAATTTTTTCTACTATTACAACTTCAACATTGATAAAACTCTGCTCAATGGTGTCGTTTAACAACTCTCATTGATAGTTTTGGTTTAGGCTATAATGACGATTTCTTGAGGAATAATGGCACCATTAATCACTAACTTGAATCAATGTTAATCTCCTAGTTTCGCATACTTTTTCTCCTTTTTGCTCCACTTTCACTTCATGTACTTCAAGACCTTAATAAACCTTAAACTTAACCATACAAAAAATCTTATAAGTAGCATGAATTTATGCCTTTAATGTGTAAAAGCACTACATACTATGCCTTAAACTTCATGTAAATTACCTATTAACAAGAGTTCAAAGAGAGTGGAGTGATATTTTAAGAATCACTAAGTTGAGTTTTTGATGATTCCCTCTCCATTATATTTTCTTGAGTAATTATATCTTTTGATAATTTATTATTTTTCCAGTAAAGCATTCTTTCAATTCCTAGCAAAGTGGTATCAAAGTATAATTCAACAAAATATATGTTGAAACTTTGGATCTGGAAGGTGTAATGGTCATGACTTGATTCACTAAAGAACACTTAAAGATGTTGATGGTAATCTATAAAGTGTTTAAAGAGAGTCTAGCAAGAGGGATTAACTTGAAATATGAAAGACAAAGATAAAATAGAAAGACATGTTTTCCTTTTCACTAAACGGTAGGATTATATATAGATAGATTACTGTCTGATGGTGTTGGTTAAGCAATGTATTTCATTACCTCTTTAAAAGAAAAATTTTTTAAGATAAATTTTTTGTCGCTATCAAAATTTAAACACTAGTAGAGGAGGATATCTTGGACATCCTCTCTCAATAAAATACAAGGCCATTGATTAAAATAAAAGTATTGTTGCATTGGCTTGTATGAAGAATAGAATTTAGTCTAATGTGTGTAGCCCTTTATGAGCAACTGCACTTACTACTGGTAATACATATCTTGACTTCTCTCTTTTACAGGGACAACGATTTTTCTATTATCAATTGAAATGTATAAATTTTAAAGAAGTATTGAATTGGTATTAAAATTATTTTAATTTTTTAATATTAGTGTCTCTTGTTATTCATTTTTAATAGCCTAGATACTTTATAACTAATACAACAATTTCAATTTCGATTTAACATATATGAAAATATTATTAAATTTTAAATTAATTATTTTAAATTATTAAATAAAATCTTAGAAGTAAAAAATGACACCTTTTTTGCTACATAATCCTTATGAAATCTCGAACACTTAAAAAAATTGTCCCTAAATTTTATAAACTCTAAAATGATTAAGTTCCATAAGTTATAGCCCTTAATTTTAAATTAAAGAACTCCATAATCCCATTGAAATCCCTCTTTTAACTTTATTCAACCCTATTTAAAAAAATAAATAATGATATAAATTTGATATAATAACAAATATTTCTTTATTCAATTAATATTATTATTTTACAAATTTCTCACATAAATAATAACTAGAATTAATATAAAAAATTTCAATTCATATAAAGATATTAAATTAAACATATTACAAAATATGTAAACTATTACAATTGATTATATCAAAATATCATATAATAAGAACAAAACATAAAACGTTAGGTATTACAACAAAAGTTTATGTCGAGGAGAAACACAATAAAATAAAAGTGAATCCTAAGAGCATGTTTAGTATTGTTGTTGGTTTTGATTTTTTTTTATGTATGTTTTCATTGACAAAATCCAATACAAAAACAAAAACACTACAACCAACAACCCAACTAAACCTACCCTAACATTTTCAAAATGTTCAAAAACAATCCTAAGCTAACTTCCATCACTTGCTACAATTTGTCTTGTGGTATATTTTTATTGATCTAAATTTTTGTGAGCCTCATATGTCACGTGGCATTTATGTTTTACAAATGTTTCATATGGGTAAACCCAAAATATAAATTTAACATTTTCAAGTTATAATAATCTATATGTTGTATGGTACATCAGTTGATCAAGCGTTTATGTAATCTTTAGAAGGTCATCAGTTTGAACTCCACAAACAGCAAGTGCGTTATAATTATATTTCTCAAAACAACATCATGTTTTTGGGTATAAAATAGGAAAACAAATGGGGGAGCTCAAAATAGTGTCGTTTTGAAAAAATATGGTTACAAAACTACAATGAACCTGATTTGAACTGTTAACCTTTAATCCATTTAAGATAATGCTTTGCCAACTAATCTATGAAAAAGATATGCAATTTCTTTATATCATGATAAACTTAAAGGTTATAAAAGTTTTAGATCAAAATTTTAAATGACCATATGGCATAATATCAATAAGCCAACTTTTTCAATATGGGTCCCCCATATTTCCCCATAGCATCCCACGTGACAATTATGAACCCCACAAAAAATTTTGAGAAAAAATATCACATGGCACTACCTCTTGATTTGTGGGGCCATATAAAATATAGACCGAAAAAAATGTGCCATGTGATATACAACTACAATAGGTGATGGAAATTGGTTCTGGGTTATTATTGATTATTTTAGAAAAGTTATTTTTTAAAAAATGTTATTAAAATGTTAGGGCTTTTTTATCATTTTGAATTGTTAGAGTCTGGTTTAAAAATTGATTGAAACCTTATGATTAAAGTTACCTTTCTACCTTACAAATTTTTTGAAAACTTGAAATTTTATTCCACAATATATCCACTTAAATCCTAACATTGTCGATAAAGTCTCACCTGAAAATTAGAAATTGGCAAAAAACAAAGGAATGTCGTAAAGAGAAAATAAAGAGACAATGCAAATGATAGGTAGTTTAAAGAAGAAAATAGGCTTTATATGGATGATAGAAAATTGAAATTTTAAGTCAATTTTATGAGAGGGTTTTTCTTTTGTTCGGAGATAGATTTTAAGAGAGGATAAGAGGTGTAAGATAATGAGAATAAAAGGAAAGGAAGATGTTTAAAAATGATAAACTGGTTGGCCAATTCATAGTATCAGTTGATCGTTGATCAGTCAATTGATCCATGTATTTGATAACCACTAACTAGTCGATCAATTTATACAATGGTTGGCCAATGTGTCTTGAAAGAACATTTTTCAATTTGATCCTTAAAAATGTTTAATTTTTCAATTAAACCCCAATAGATGTCATAATTGTCAGTTCCTATTAATGTTGACTGATATAATTGGAATGGCTTGTACTTACCAATATTCAGTAGCAATATGATACTAATCAAAATCATACCATTTTCTAATCAATATGTTATGGTATTCTTATCATTGATGCTAATCCATAATATGTTATTTTTAGAAATTTAGATGAATTATAGTACTTGTTTCTCGAAGTAGTGTATTTTTTAAAAACTTTATGTAAACGTAATTTATTGTATCAATTCTTAATTTTTTTATAGCAATTTTATTATACATAAGAGTATTAAATTATGATTGAAAGAGGATAATGATAATTTTATTGGATTGAGAAAAAAGTGATGATCCAAAAGAACATCGGGAATGTCATCTCTCCACTCACATCTTAAAACTTCTTTTGAATTTTATATTAAAGTTTAAAATAGATAAAATTTTAACCATATTCAATTATGATGTTGAACTAAGTGTTGGTTCTATATTTATTTTGATGATGAAAAAATGTCATTACTAATAAATTTATAGAGTTTGTTATATTTAATGAGATAGGTTTGATTGAAAATAAGTTATGGAGTGTTTGATGACGACGTATTTGAAAGTGCATATGTGATGAGCCTTGAAGATAAGAAATGTATTTGGAGTTTGCGAAACACGTTGAAGTTGTATGAAGACCAAGATGGAAGAGAAGCATTAAAGTTGAACTTCAAGATGAAGACAGAAGAAGATCAAGTTCAAGAATAATGTCTAATAATTTTTATGTAAGTTCTTTATATAACTCTTCTCTTTAGTCTTACCATAGGTTGATAAGGCTCAATCATGATATGCATTCTTGTTTATTATGATTCATATAGGATGCATAATTAAAAGGTGTTTTTTGTGTTTTTTGTGTGTGAAAGACCTCTTAAGGGATGGATAAATGTATATATGGTATTGCATGAATATATATGTTGAATGGATGAATAAATTGGTATGATTAATGATTTAGTAGATTGGTTAAATTAGAATAACTTATAAGGTAAGTCAATATGTTTGAAATTGTGATTTGGACAAATATTTTTTGAATTATAGTGGTATGAATTGAATTATTAGCTAAGTATATATATATATGGTTGTATGTGATAAGGTGAATGAAATTGGCTAGATTAGTATATTAAGGTAATTTGGTAAGTTAAATTAATTGGTTGTATTAGGTTTGTATAATTATATTAAATGTGTGAAAGAAATGTTTTGTATTGATTAAACTGTATTAAAATATGTTTAATTCGGTTAAGAATTGAATTAGGCTAAGTTTATTTTAATATAGGTTGAGAATGGGTCAAGAAACTCAACCTACGAGTAAGGTCAGTCGACCGATATCTGGTCAATCAAAGCTTGGATATCGGTTAACCGATCTAAGTGAAAAATGAAGTGAACATTGGGAAAAGATCAGATTTTGTAACGGATAAATTAGTAAAAGTCTTATAACATTATGTAACAAGTATGTAACCTGTATACTGAGATTTTTGGGTATAAATATGTGTTTTGTGTGTTGTGTTTAATAGGAAAACATTGAGAGAGATATATACAAAGGATTTAAGCATTCTTGAGTATTGTTTATGAGTTTATGAAGAAAGTGTGTGTATTTTTTTATGAGTTGAGTATTTGATTATATTTTTGTTGCTTCTCATACACAAATTTTTGTGTGAGTGCTTATACACCTTGGTGAGTCAAGAGTGACATATTTGGTAAGGTGTTTTTTTTAGCAAGGTATTTGTGAGAAGAGTATTTGTGAGTATATTTGTGTAAGGGTTACTCTTGAACAATAAAACAAGAGTGTTGTGAAGTTATTTTTTAGCTTTTAAAAAGGAAGTGATAGGTTATGCCTTAGCCTTGAAAATAGAGAGTAAAAGGTTATCCTTGAACCTTGAAAAAGGATTATACTATTACCATTGTATTTATTTTTTTATAGTATAAGCAAAATCTTAACGAGATTCATTGTGAACTAGACGTAGGAACAAGTAGACAACTCAGAATTAGGATAAATCATTTATGTCTTTCTTCCCTTACTCCTTTGTTTTTATGCATTTATTTTAATGTTTAATTTATTACTATTATTTAATTTAGTTAATTAAAAAATTTTATTAGCTTTTGCATTTTGAATAAATTAGTAAAAATTAGGTTGTATAACTTAAAATAAAATTTTAAACACCTAATTCACCCCCCTCTTAGATGCCATAAAGGACTAATAATTGGTATCAAAGCATAGGTCTCACATTAGCATAATTTTAAAAGAATTAGTTAGTAAAGATAACATGACACTTTATGGTAGAGATACTTATCTCCCCCCCCCCCCACGTGTTTAGTAAAGAGAGCTTCTAATTCAGAGAGCTTCTTCAATTGGAAACAGAAAATAAAAATGTTCATAATAGGTAAGAGTGTTGATTTGTGGAACGTAGTTGCAGAAGGTCCCTATGTTCCAACAAAATTAGGAAACAGAAAATTAGTTTCTAAAATGAAAAAGAATAGGATGCAAAAGATAAGGAATTAGTGTCTTTAAATAGTCGAGCTTTAAATGTTTTATGTTATGCATTACATAAGAGTATTCTTGATAAAATTTCAGTGTATAAGTGTACTAATACTATATGGTGTAGATTAAAAAATTGTATGAAGGTATTAATTATTTTCAAGAATAATTTGAACCTCACAAGCAAGAAGTAAAGATGGAACCTCCTAAGGAAGAATCAGTCAACACAAGTTTAGTGGAGGAAGAAGAGGTACAATTTAGTGCTAATACATGTAATGATATTATAAGTAATTGTTCTAAATCTCATGATACTAATAATGGTGATGAATTTGAATCTATATATTCAAATTCTCATAAGAATGATGATTATGAAATAGATATGTGATAGGGGTCCAAATTGATATGATTTTGATAGTGAATTTGATGCATTATGACCCCTATATTGTGTTTAAATGTTTA